>JASDQU010500461.1:0-38005 GCA_032191745.1 Picea mariana
ATTGGTCTAAAATTTTTCCTGACTGATGTTCCACTTCATCTTTCATAGAAATATAAAGAACCTTTGGAATTTCTTCTTCAAAACACACGTCATTATAAAAAAAGGAAGAACCTAATTTAGTATCAATAGAATAAATGGGATGATTATTGGGTTTACTCTTGCTACTCACCATGTACTTCAACAATACTTCCTTGTATAGTCTCCTTTCCTGACCAAAAAATGGTATAGTTTCATAAGACATATCCATTTGTAGAGTACCTTTCAATTTTACATCCCAAGACCTTGACAACAACATACCAAACTTAGGAGGAATGTCAGAAACTACTACATCCATGACCAAGTTTTTTGATGGGATCTGATATAAATATACAGATAGATATTTGATTAAACCTAAACATTTCACCTTTATTGAATCAAAAGAGAAACGATCTTTGTAAGGTCTGGTAATGTCTAGGCATAACTCATCCATAATCACTTTAGGAATTAAGTTATGTGAGGCTCTTGAATCTAGCATTGCATTGTGCAAAATCATGTCATGAATCTTAAGACTGATACAAAATGGAGGAACATCACCATCCTCACCACATTATTCCACTCGAGGACCAAATAGTATTGCAGGATGATCATCTTGTATATTTAGTGTGTCATATGCTTCTTCCATTTTCAACATTCTAATGATTTGACCTCTATACTCAACATCCTTGATTAACTCATTGAAAGGTACAAAATTTTTAATCTTATTCATCTCATTTTCAAAATTAAAAGGAGACTGAATTGTTTCTACCTCTTTGATAATTACATTCCTTTGCATCTCAAGGACCTTCTTTGGGGACTCTTTTTGTTGTTTTAATTTATCCTTCACATCCTTTATGGGGCTGTCCTTTTTAGGCTTATTTGAGGAGGATGTACTTGTTTGAGGGTCCTTGTTTTTATTTCTTTCTAGGAAACTGGAGGCAATTTTTTACTTCTTAGGTTATATTGTTTTTGAAACTGCATTATGGAATTTTGGTATCCTTTTTTGTACTCATCTGATTCCATTGACATCAAATCATCATTTTCCTACATAAACCTATCATTTGCATCCATAAATTGATCATGTTCTTCTTTGATTAAGAACACATTTGTTTCGGTATCATCACATCAATATATATTTTCTTCAAAAGATTCATCAAAATTTTCATTCACATAGTTATTTTGAAAGGGGGGTTTTATTTGTTGATCACCTTGATTTCTCTGGTCTCTATGTTTGATCTGTGGAACTGGTGCTCTTCTAAAATTTTGATTCCTGGGTTGGATTTCAGCTTGATCTCTGATTTCAGGTTTTTTATCCAAGGACAAATTTTCCATGAACCTTTCCATAGTCTTCATCATTAAATCAAAATTTTCATCTGATGACTGGGAATTTGAAGGTTGGGATTCTCCTTGGACCTTTTTCATATCAATTTCAGGATTGTTCTTAATATTTCTTGATGCCATTGGATTCACCTCTACTTCAATTGCATCATTCATCATATCATATAGTGTGGTAGATCTCCTTTACCTCAACAACAAGGAAAATTCATTGTCAAAAGAGTTAGCATAATGGATTTGGGAAGCTCCAAGAGGGGGTTTAACTTCAATTGGGATTGAATTATAGACCCTCATGAACCTGGTTGAAAATTATTGTATTATCTCATTCGGTGATATTTTTATGTTATTGTATTGAGTTAACAATTGCAAGGGGTTTTTATTGTCTCCCCATATTGCAAGGAAGTTTGTTTCAAAGGATGAAAAATCAAGGATGCTTGTTGCTGGAAGAGATTTGAACCATTTTCTGAATTCACTTGAAAGAATTTGTGCAAATAGTCTTATTTTTACATCTTCATCATCTACCTCCTCTAGGTCAACAAAGTCATTAAAAAAATATAATTGTTTTCAGGATAAAACATTTTCTTCAGTATCATATGATTTAATTCTTTGGGCATAATTATGAGGTAAATCATGTAATTGGGAAGGAAAGGCAAGAGGAGAAAATCTGGCTTCCATGACTCTAAGATAGGTTTGATTTGGTTGTACAACTTGACTAAGGTTTGCTATAGTTTGACAAGGAACAACAAGGATAGATGATTTAAAATTCTTGTCATCAAATATAGTCTCAGTCAAGTTGGTTTCAAATTTAGATCTAAACAAGATATGTTCAAACTTTACACCAAAATCAAGATCATTAAGACATTTTACTCCATATTTAGCTAAGGAAAAATTTATGTCAAAGAAAATATTTGAGCAAGGTGTTTTATCCCTTTTCTTGTGGAGGAGTTTATCAGGATCAAACACAGGTGTTGTAGGCTCTGCATCTAGATTTTTTCTAGTGTAAATCTTCTGAGGAGCCAAGATTTCAAAAAATAAACTCACTCTCTGCAACTAATCTTAAAACATGAATTCACCAGGGTAAATGTTTCATCCTAACTTATGTAAGATTCTTCGTTACCCTTAGGAATCAAATATGAAAAAATTATTCATTCTTTCCCAGGGAAAAAATTTACAAGTGTCCCTAACAATGACACCAAGATGTTAGCACTTTGTAATTTTCTTGGATGAATAAACAAGCTATAAAGGTTACCACAAAACCACTTTGGAATTGGATACTAGCCTATATAGCTTGGAGATGCATCTCTCTTGTCATTTAGTCTCTGATAGATAGGTTTTCTTGCTAAAAACAATGGCTAGGTTTTGATAATTGGATAGATTTTTATAAGGTTTGTTGGCAAGGAGGTATGGTATCTCTTCAGAAATGGAGTCAACCCATAAAAATGAATGAAAACAAAGACTGGTATGTTGAAATTCCCATAGGAATTGTTGTTCCAGAGTCTATACTTAAGGCTAGAAAGTATAGGGTCTAGGCATCTGAAAGTGAGTAAAAGATAAAAAAGGGAAGAATCAACCTTTGGGAAAGGAAGCTAAGGCTGATTTCTAAGTTGTCTCTATCTCACTTCCAAACATTCCTGGATGTTTATATCCCGTTCAATTGTGGCCCATGAACATTCGAGTTCTACCCGGGTGATGGCATTTTTAAGTATGGTGTCAAAAAGGTTCAACGCGATGCTGGTTTGATCCGATAGGCTGGGTTCAATGTTGGGTTGTCTTGCAATGGGCATAGTCATGGAGGAACAAAAATTGAAAAGAAAGTTCAACATTTAAAATGCTACTTCAATTTTTTGACCATATAAAAGAGAATTTTCAAATCCGATGTTAAAGGTAGAACACAAACCAAAGGCCTTCTCCCGTAACTGAGTTAACTTTTTAAAGAATCATGTATGAAATGTGAGAAAACATTAAGCTATCGACAATGCGAGGCTCCCATCAAGGGAGAATCTCACCCTGTAAACAAAAGAAGAAAAAGGCAAGAAGAAATCTGACGAAGCATAAAATATAGAGATCTAAAAAGTTCACAGGTCTTGTACCTGCTGATAGTCGATACAGAGGAAAAACTGCAAGCGATTAGACAACTAAAAATTTGGTCACACCGTAGAAGTTGTACTAAATTGTAGCTAAGCATTCATAAGAAATATATATGCAAAATGAAATTTAATATAAAATAAAAGAGAAAAAAAAACTCATAACTCAGTCTTCTCAGAATCAGGAATATTTGGATTGCTTTGTATTAATTTTCAAAAGGAAAAAAGTTTCTATTGCAATCGGCCAAGAAAGTTCCATCCCTTGTTCTCACTTCAAAATGCATATTTATACAAACTTCTAAACATTCAAATTTCAATCGTTCCAGAAGTTTTCGGTTACAAAATGGGAAATTTAAGCGTTTCATTTCTTTGTCTTTGTCCTCCTTCATGCAGGTAGAGAACCTTCCTTTCTTTAATCTTCTTTCCCCATAAATAGAACAGAATAACACTTGTCATCAGTTGACGCCAAACACCTGCCCTTTCACCTGCCCAATGCAATTGACACACTTTTCGATCAATTGGGCTATCAACTTTGAAGGCTCTATTTGGTTGTTTGCCTCAAAAGTGTAACAATCCTTCACTAACTGTGGCAACCTTTCTCCTACTTGTTGGTCTTCAGTGATGATAGAACATAACTATACACTTGGTTTTATTAACCATTTATCCACTTGGACGATATCAATCTGTCTTATCTGTGATATTTTAGCCTTCTCTTTTTCCTTGTTCTCCTTGATATCGAGCAAGTTCTTGGCTATATCGATCTGGCCCAGTGTCCTAGCACTTCTTTCCCTATCGAGATCCAACAAACTTTCATTTATCAAGTGAAAAGTTTCTTCACAAGAGTTTCTCATTTCTTTAGCTCGTTCTCTGTTTTCTGATATATTACACTCCCACACCTACAACAAGATATTTCCTTTGGTTTTCTCTGGGATGGAAAGTCTAGAACTACTGACCATTTCTTTTTTCGTCGTGGCTATAACAGCCTCTTGGAAAGCGACCCGAGCCGCCTCAGCTTCTCTTTCTCTCAAAGAAATGTTTTTCAGCGCTTGGTCAATGGTCTGGCAATGGTTTTGGATGGCTTCCACTTTAGCAAGTAAATCTTACTGAGCTACTGACACTCTCTTTTGGATCTCAATGGCTTGGGATTTGAATATCCCAATATCTATAATCTAGCTCTTGACAGAATTCAACTTTACCTGTAACTAGCTTATTAGTTTTTCTTGTTGGATTACCTGTGCTTGGTTGGTCTGGGCTGACTGATTTATTTGCTCGAGACCGGATCTGAGCTTCTCGATTTCCTTTTGATCGACTGCTCTAGCTTTCTCTAGACCTGTGTTCACCTGATCTCTGGTATTTTCCTCTGCTATAGATAGCTTAGCCTCCAATGTACTGATCAAGCGGTTCTTCCGCTTTAATTGTTCCTTTAGAGATCCGACGGAATATTGGTTGGTTGTAGCAAAATCCCCCAACGTCCTTGCTATCTGTGTGGTGAATTCCTCCTTTTTCATGGCCTTCCCATCGGATAGGATTTTGAATTTTTTGGCTACTGTGCCCGCTTCTCAATAAAGCTCTTGCTTCACAATGACCTTTCTCTTCTTATCGAAGAAAAATTCATTCAGAGGCAACTCTTCTACAGTAATGGGCGTTAGTTCTTCGCCAAAAATCCATCCCACTTCGAGGGTCCCCTTTGTGAACTGTAGGGGAGTGATAGAAGCGATGGGACTATCAATTTTCTTGGATGGCTTCTCTAGGATAACAACCATGTCTAGCTTGCTTGATGGGTTGGGGATCTCAACTTCCTGTTTCAGGTTCCTGGTTTCCTCTATCTTTTCCTGATTTTCCTCCTAGTCAAGACCTGAATCTTTTGAGCCCTTGTCTTCCATTTGTTGTATATCTGTAGTTTGTGGGTTCTTACCATGTAAAACTGGGGGAAGGTAGCTCCGCCGATGTTCCTAAAATTTGAAGAAATCGACCATATCCCCGGGTGACAGGGCTTGAATCCAACTTAGGACCTCAGCATAGGATCTTGCACCTCGAAAGATGTCATCATGAAGTGAATGCTCATGTTCGTATCTTTTCAGGCCACAATTTGCCATGTGATTACTCATGACCTTATGTGGGTCATGTTTCTTAAACTCGATGTTGACCAATTTGAATTCCTCCAAGGACGTAGCCTCAGCTTTGGCATGTCTGAAATCTAATAAAGAATATGTATTAAAATGAATGGGGAAGGGCAGCCATACTTTCTTCAAAAAACCTTTGAGCTCTTTGCTTATGCCACCGAGCATGGTTTGCTTGGAGATTTCACAACATAATAGCTTATTCGGCACGAATAGTGGTAGAGAATATGGGGGAACAGAGGTGTCGAAAACCCTTATGTATGAAAAATATGCTTCTACATACCAATCAACCACACTACTCAAGTTGGTCGTGATGTTATCTGAAATCCTGGGAGGTGGGTTACCGAAGATGGAGACATGCATCAGTACCATTGCCCAGTTGAAAATATCGTATATGAATTCTTTGGCCTTGTCCTCTGAAAGTTTCAAGTGATAGACATGAATAGGCTCAGCATTATATGGAGTCTAGCTCCAGCTCATTAGAGAGAAAGGCGTCATGAAACAAAGAGCATCCATGATGTAGGCGAACATGAAAAATGAAGTTGCTTTCCCACTCGCCTTCTACGCTCGATATTTGGTAATTCGACTGGTTAGACTGTACGGAAATAGTTTGGCCCAGTTGAAAGAAAAACCCTCAGTGACTATATGAATCAGAGGCACCCACGGAAGGAAAAATTGTGTGGTGTGCTCCCTCCCATACAACCTACAGGCCATCATTGCTATATACCTGAATTGCAGTTCTAAGGAGGAGATTGAATAAATTCCATTACAATCCACCCTGAATTTTGTGGGGTGCGAAACCCAATCCTTAATCAGATCAGACAATTTCATACCATATTGCTCGCATTCCTTCCCCTTGAAACCTTCCAGAAACTTGGCATTGTATGCAAAGTTTGGTGTGGGTGACAGTTGAATCATTGCCTACAAATGTTCTGGTCTAAAAGTCCCAAACGTCACCTTCTACTTGCTAATAATAGTCCTGGTCAAGATATCCACATGGTCTAGCGCCCATCTGATCATATCAGAATAGGGAAGGAGCTATGGCCTTGCCTCTATTTTGTGCATCTCTGCTTGAATGACAATTTGGTATTTGGTGGCCAAATCATCCTTCTCGTTATCGCTGGAATCATCTGAACAATTCACCGATTCGGACTGAAGAATGTCGGAGATGTATGTCTAGGTTTTGACAGTATCAATACTTCAGGGTTAAGTATCGGAAACAACATCTAACCCTAACCTGAACTCTCAGCAGCCACCTTGGATGCTTTTTGTGGAGCCATGATAGAGAACTCTATACTCAGATCTTCTGTAGTAAGAATTGTAAATACAAACAGAAGTTATCCTGATGAAAAAAGCTTTGCACACAAAATAGAAATAAAATTGAAATAATGAAAGAAACTCCCTTGCTTTGATCTTTCAACTTTGTGTGAGTCCTTGCTAACAGAATTATCAAGTCGTTTAATGGAAAGATTTAGGCGTGAAACAAGATCTTATTTTCCATTAATTCATCAAGATTCAAATCAATGCCATAAATGTTTAAAAGATTTGTGATAATAAAGAAATGCAGAAACATTCAAAAATATCATCCATAGACTGTGTATGTTAAAGGTCCTTTAAGGCATTAATTAATTCAGTTAATTCCCTTCAATTTTGTACTTTCATCCCTTGAAACCTCTTTTCGACGTTCACCATCTCGGATGATTTCGTTCCTAGTCTTGGAGTCCAAGATACCCGAAATCGCAATGGCGCGATTTAGCCTTTTACCCATGACGTTGCCCAAGATTTTAGTTAATCCATGTCTAAAGAAGGAAATCATGACTTCATGGATCAGAGTTGCGAAGATGCGGCTTTTAGATGGAGTGATCGTCGAGTCACGAAAGCATGATAATGTTTAAGCAAGGTTTAAAGAATTTACTCTTGACACTAACCGGAGTAACATTTGGAACTGTTTCGCGACTTCGCATATCAGAGTTTGAAAACCATGTGACTTGTAACTCTCGAAGAATGATAGCACGAGGTAATAAAAGTGATAAACTTGCTTAACGGTTAAGTGACGGTGATTTAGAACTATAACGACCATTGCCACTTCGCATGTCGGGGTATTGAGGTTTTCAGTGGGTAAAGATCATAAAGTAAAAGATAGCCTGAAAACCAACTTTTCATTTTAAGAATTATATTTCAACCACTTGGAAAAGGTGGCTCCAACATAGGCTCCAACTAGGGATCCTGTCTTCCTATGGAACGGGAAGAACAGTAGACCACGGGCCTATATTGGGTAAATGGATTCATTGGTTTCTTTCTGTGAAACTTGTTTTAGGAAGGGGATACAGAGGGAAAAAAGAGATTTTGTCTTTACTTCTGAAAAGATTTTCAAAATTCAATTGCGTTCTAAACTCAGTTGCAGCCCTTTCGATGAATTTCTCCTTCTTGATACTGAATTCAAGTATACTTTAAGATAATCAAAACAGTCCTAGGAAATTCAACAGATCTTGTGGATTTTGGCTTGCATCAAACGAAGTAAATTCCATTCTTTTAATCAGGGAGTCTTGTCTGAACTTGGGATGCAGATCTAGTTTCGAAAAGGCTGATTACCAAAGTAGAGTGAAATTTGCGTATGACAGCCTTACAGATATCTCAGATATTGCTTCACTGTCAGCAAGCCTGTTTAGTACCCCAGTGAAGTTATCCAACCCTTTTTACTGAATTTCCTTTCACCACTTCGAATCATAATTATGCATTTAAATGCTAAGATGAGGGCAATCATTTATGAATTTCCTTTCATCGTCTCCTTGGACTAGATGGGGGCAATCAAATGTGAATTTCCTTTCACCATCTGTCTTATATTTTACTTTTTAAAGCACGAAGTGGGGGAAATCAGTTTTTATAAGGTATACCAGGGATGATATATGTGTAATATTCGTAGTGGAGGTCTGTCAACTTTCTTTGATTACTCGGGACCAACCTTCTCTTAACTTTCAAAACACCTTAGCTCGTAGGGAAAATGGGAAAAATTACTTCCAGGGGTCTTCCTTCGAGCAAGCCTCAATCCTTCGAAAACTATTAAAAAACCTAGAAGAGTCAGGATCAGCCTACGCATAACTTTGTTTAGTAGGAGACTTAGGAGTTATGAGGGATAGCTTACTTTCTAAGATCTATTTTCCAGCTTCCAATCTAAAACGTAACCTCTTCTCCCTCTGTGGGAACCTCGGAAAGGTGTTTGGTTTTTTAAGAAGGTAAATCCAAGGACAAAAAAAGGGCGATGGAGAAAGGTCTGGAATTTGAAATACAGGGGTCATGGATTAAACCCGACTCTTGGAACCCTTTCTCGGAGACTCTTTACTCTCTCTACTTATTTTAATTACCTCTTATCTTTATCTAGGTGAAACTTTTAGGACCCAAAGTAAGAAGTCGTTATTTTAATAACATATCAAGTGAAAACATCATACTTATGAGACCATCATGGCACTTTAGCGACATTCGTTTGAAATACAGAAATATCTAGAATTTGTACCTTTGCCTTACCATTTCGTTCTCTTCTAAAATAACGGAAAAAATCTTCTATCACTTGTTTTCAGCGAATTGATTCTCCGATATGTGACCGTCTGTTTATTCCTTTCACTAGTTTGGGCTGCAAGCCGGGATCCTGTAAGGGAACAACACGAAGAGTATTGGGGCTTTAAAAGAACTGAATGCATTGAAAATTTTGTATCCCCACTTCTAGAAAAACACTGAACTATTTTATTTGTAATGAAAGTAGACTTACCAAAGAAAAGTTATGAAATAAAAAGAAAACACAAACCGACATATACAGTGGAAATTTTGGAAACCATTTATTGCATATAGTGCTTTAAATAACGCCTGTTGACAGGGGCGTTGAGGATTTTACTATCCAAATTCTCTAATAGAAACGAATTTTTCTCTGGAGGAGTTGTGACTTTGAACGGTCCATACTAAATATGATCAAATTTACCATGTTTTGTTGAGTCTTTCTTCCTAGAATCCCATTTCAAAACCAAATCACTAGGGAGAAATTCTTTGTCCTTGGCCTTACGATCGAATAACACTTTCATGTTGTCCCAGTATTTCTGCAACCTTTCGTCCACTTCAGCCCTGTGCTGTTGAACTTCAATCAATTGGTTTATTCTTCTTGTCACATGATTTGGTTCTTCTTTCTCATCTTGCCAAAGTTTCATTACGGGAAGTGCTATATTTATAGGTAATACTACGTCGGTCCCATATACCATTTGGAAAGGAGAAGTGCCAACAGATTTTTTTGTGACTATACAATTTTCCTACAAAGCATATTTCAAATGCACATGCCAAGATTTTTTGTTTTCTCTCAACACTTTCTTAATTATAGTGATTAGACTCTTGTTTGAAGACTCGGCTAGCCCATTTCCTTGGGGGTAATATGTCGTGGAATGACCGAGCACGATATTGTACTTTTGGCAAAAGATGACCATAGCCATAGATTTAAATGCATGGGCATTATCTGTGACTATCTTTCGGGGGTAGCTGAATCCAGAAAAAATGTTCTCTTCTAGGAAATCCATTACCACCAAATCCGTTGCCTTTCTAGTTGGAATAGCCTCCACCCATTTAGTGAAGTAATCTGTAGCAATCAGGATCCATTTATGTTGAGCGTTGGAATGAGGGTTAATTTCACCTATAAAATCTAGTCCCCATTGTTGAAAAAGAGCTTCCGTTTTGACCAGAACCAATGGTAGCGTTGGGAGTTTCTGCTTGCCTGCGAACAATTGGCAAGGGTTATAGGCTCTGACTTTGGCATTGACATCTGAGAATATTTTGGGCCAATAATATCCTAGACTCAGGATCTTATAAGCCGTTTCCCTCTAGGCATGATGTCCTCCGCACATTCCTTCGTGAAATTCGTTTATGACCTTCTCTGTTTCTGATTCAACTAAACAAACCAACAGGAAGCCTAGTGGGTCTTTCCAATACAATTGGATTTCAGATATAAAGTACTTTACCCAATGTAGCTTCAACATCATGGCTTTAGATGGAGATAAGTCACTCGGGCATTTCAAGGTCAGCAGGTAGGACACTATGTCTTTATACCAATCCAATGAGGAAAACTTCTCTTCGATTCTGATTGCAACTATTTTTTCATCGAGCTTGTTCATGTCCACACACTCTTCACATACCTGTAGGATATTTATTCCAAGGGCTCTGAAATTTGATTCAACTAAGAGCTTAGCCAAACCTTGTCCTTTTACTAGTCTCGTCGGTTTTATCTCCAAGTCGAATTCTTGAATTTTAGCAAGCCACCGTCCCCTTTTCCCATCATTATCGGACTAAACCAAAATGTCGTTTATGGAACTAGTGGGTACGTACGCAATTACCTTGGAATGTAACACGTAGGTTCTAAAATCCTTTAATGCCTTCACCATATCATATGCTTTCTTTTCCATTATATCGTATCTAAGTTCAACATCTCTAAGGCTTTTACTAAAAAAGGCTATTGGTTGCTCGAAACCTTCTTCATTTTTATGGAGGAGTACCGTGGCAAGTGTGTGTTCGGAGGTGAACGAGAAAATCAAAAAATCTTTTAGATAATCAGGGCTTGCCAGTACGGGTGCCTTGCTTATAACCTTCTTGATGCGTGCAAATGATGCTTTGGCTTCTGCTGTCCATTTCACTTCACTGTTCTTCTTTAGCATATCTATGATCAACTTCACTATTTCAGCAAAGTTTGGGATAAATCTCCTCAAAAAAAATATTTTTCCTAAGAATCACTGAATCTCTTTTACATTCCTAGGGATATTTATGGTGTCTATAGCTTCAACCCTCTTAGGATCAATTTTAATTCCATCTCGAGACACAATATGGCCCAAGAGTTTACCTTCTTGCATAGAAAAGTGAGACTTTTTGGGGTTTAAGGACAAACCAAACCTGCAGCATTTCTCAAATGTCTTCTTTAGATGTATCAGATGATCTTCATCAGATTTAGAAAAAACAGTCAGATCATCAAGATAGATAACCACGAATTTGTCCCTTTCACCGATGAAAGCGATATCCATAGCACGTTGGAAAGTATCACCTACATTCATTAAACCAAAAGGCATCTTGTCATACATAAATGTACCCCAAGGGGTGGTGAAGGCTATTTTTTCTTTATCATGCTCGTTGACAGCAATTTGATTATACCCGAAAAACTCGTCGATCATCGACATCCTATTTGCCCCAACTACTTTTTCTAAAATGTGATCCATTTTGGGTAGAGGGTAATTATATTTGAGGGAGGACTTATTTAGATTTCTAAAATCAAAACACAGTCTGATCTCCCCACTTTTCTTTCTAACCAGGACCAGGTTTGCTACCCAGTTGGAGTATCTCAGTGGTACGATTATTTTTGCGTCCATGAGCTTTTTGACATCGACCACGGGCAATAAAATAGGATTGATTTGTCTGAGTTTTTGTCTAAAAGGTTTGACACCAGGATTTAGGGGTATCTTTTGTTCAATAACAGTGGTGTCATAGGTTCTCAGCTCTTCGTACGACCAAGCAAAAACATATTTATACTGCTTGAGTAGATCAACATATTTACTTTTTGTCTCAGGAGGGAGATACTTTGATATTTTTACTATCCTATGCTCCTCTTTGGTCCCTATGTCACAGTCTTCAACCTCTTCTGGTTGGGGTTGCAAATTATATTTTAAGGGAATATCATTTTGGTCAAACAGTCTCTCCAGAGGAATTAGTCCCTTTGGAATCTGATTGTTCTTTAAAACCAACATGCGATGATTTGCGATCTTTTCCTGGAACCCCTGAGCATCCTCTCCCTCTTACATGATCCATGTGTGGTCGTTTTGGTTTTCTTGGTCAATGTGAGTTTCAGCGAAGTCATCCACCATTTCGAGGAACTTTCTAATTTGTTCGTCATCCTCAAACACTTGCTAGTGTTGGATGTTGTTTGGTATGGAAGGTTTGTTTCTCACTTCTATGCGGTACCTTAGTTTGAAAGTTGTAGGGGGGGCAAACGTTGAGGCTGCTTTGGCTAATGAATCATCTTGCAAGTTTCCAGCGCATGGGATGAAATGAACATTTACCGACGAGAAGAAATTTTCTATTAAATCCCAGGTGCAATTCCTGTAATATCTCGATCTCGGGTGCTTGGCCTGGTATTGTTGATTTATCTATTTCACTATCAACTCTGCATCTCTATAGACTTCCAAGTTCTTTATGTTCAGCTTCCTGGCAACTTCCAACCCTAAGACTGGAGCCTCATACTCACATATGGTATTGGTGTAGTCTATATCCCACTGAAACCTGTAAGAGAAAGGAATAACAAATTCATTTTCAAGTGCTACAAACAGTACTCCTGCACCTGCTTCTTCATATGACAAGGCACCGTCAAAAAACATTTTCCAAATTCCAGTGCTATACATATTTTCATCTATCTTTCCCGATTCATTTTCATCTATGTAATTATCTTTTGTACAGCTATTTACACCATCATCAAAAGACAAAATACAATTCCCTATATCTTGATCGGCAACATAAACAGAATAATTCTTAGGATTCTATGGGTCACTCACTGTGTATGCTATCCTCGTTTCCCTGTATAGCCGAGTAAATTGTCCACCAAACATAGGAATTGTTGTGTAGGTCATGTCTAGTTGAAGAGACCCCCCAAGTTTGGCTCCTCATGACCTAGATAGTAGCAAGCCATACTTCGGGGGTATATCGGCGAAAACTACATCCATTGGGACACTTTTCACTGGAACCTGTGCAAGAGTGACTATTAAATATTTTATCATACCCATGCACTTAACTCTCCTTGAAACGAAAGAGTAGAGATCTCCATAAGGCTTGGTGATCTCGAGGCCTAGTCTGTCCATAATAGACTTGGGCATCACATTATGTGAGGCTCCAGAGTCTAGCATGCAGTTATGCAGCAGTCGATCATGCACATTCATGGTAATATAGAAGGAAGCGACGTTGTCTCTGGCACCCTCAAAATGTGGACCAAAAGTGATATTAGGCTTATCATATTCCAAGTTTATCACGTTAGAGTGACTTTCCAGATCCGAAAAATCTATCATTTTGGTTATCTGCTTTTGATACATAGGATTCTTTGCTAATTTGACCAGAGGGATTGGTATTTTGATCTTATTTATCTCATTTTCAAGGCTGAAACCTGCCCCACCTTTGTCCGTTTCTCTGGTTGAAACCTCAGATTCCTTCTTTTCTAACTTATTTGTTTGTGTTGATTTATTTTCTGTGAGTTTCTTTACCGGTGTATGTGTTTCAGCTATCTTATTTGTTTTTTCTTGGGTCTCAGCCTCCTTTACTTTGGGATTCTACGAATCTACCCCTTTTATTTTGCTATTAGGTATCTCGGTCTCTTTTGGGGCAAGCTCGTATATTTCACCTCAAGGGAGAATTTTCTTGGGTTGAGGAGTCGACACAGGTTTTTTTTTAGGCCTTAGGTTGTACTTATGTTGGACCTCAGCCCTCATAGAACCGATCATTTCTTGATAGACAGAAACATCAGTGTTGTTTATGTCATCATCTTTATTTGACAGTTGCTCTATGTTCAAGAAATTCTCATAATATTCTTTAGTTAAATGAGGCTATGTGCAGTCATCACCCAAATTGTTTATGTCTTCTTCTATATCCTCAGAATCTTCCAGGTCATTTCCTCCTATAAAATTTTCATTTTTTAGAGTTTGAATTTTTTGGTCTTCATTTTTAATCTGTCTTTGTTGATTTTGAGGGTTGGGGTTTCTTCTGAATTCCCTCTTAACGAATGGATCTGCCTTGAATTGGTCTAGCTCCATTCTGGAAATCTTATTTGATATCTTTTTAATTATCCTAGCCATATCATCCATTTTATCATCTGAGGATCTACTAGGCCCTAAGGGTCCCGCTTCTTCCCTAAAACGTTTGGTTTCTCGGTTTCCCGTTTCTACTTTTGTTTTTAATTTTCCAGAAGCCATCATGTTAGATTCGATCTCTATGGCATCATCTTGCATTCAGGTCAGGGTATCCCCTCTCCTTTCTCTCAACAAAAGTGTGAAATCAGGTTCGAAGGCTCCCGCAAAGGTTACCTTGGCTACAGGTTGGGATGGTTTAACTTCGACTGGGATCTTATTATATAACTTGTTAATCCTTTGAATGAATTCCATAATAGTTTCCGAATTTTTTTTCCTTAAAGACCCGAACTCGGTCAAATAGAACAAATGTTCTTTTCTTTCACCCCATTGTCTAAGAAAAGAGTCTTCTAGGGCATCATAGGATAATATCGAACATGCAGGTAGACTTCGAAACTAGGTTCATACCTGTCCTTTGAAAGTTTGAAAAAATAACCTTGAATATACGTCTTTGTGTTTGAGACCTAGGATATCTACGAACTGATCAAAGAAATTTATATGTTCGGCCGCGATCAGGTCCCCTTCCCCTGTAAATTTAGGTAAGCTTTTCATGTAGTTTTCAGGAAGGTCGTGAAGAGGGACAGGTAGGACCAGAGGTGCATATCTGGTAGCTACTTTAGTGAAAACTCTGGGAGGCGGGTGTGGCCCTTGGTCTCCCCCTCCTCCTCTTCTAGGGCATCATAGGATAATATCGAACATGCAGGTAGNGGAGCCCCTCCACCTCCTCCTCCTAAAACCCCTCCACCTCCCCCTCTGGCGGCTGCCATTGATAATATTGGAGAAGAAAACGGTGTGTTATATAGAGGGTTCTGGAACAATAAAAGTGAATCTTTAGCTTCGAGAGAGATGAGAAAACTAAAGAAGGGGGAAAAGGGATGCGAGGACTTGGTTCCTCAGATTTGCAAGAGATGTAATCAGAGGAACCCACGGGTGTGGAATCTAAGTATATGGTATACTCTTCGAGACTCGGTGAGGTCGGGAAATATAACTGAAGATTCGGTGGGATATCGATCGCTGTTAAATTTACTGAGGGATTTTCACCTTTATGTATGCCAGAAGTTGCCGGATGAATTTCATTTTTAACTTCAGGGAGAGCTAAAGTTGGGTTGAGGGTTTTAGGGGGGGATTCATGTGAATTTAGAGGTTCAAAAGAAATCTTAGCCTTGGGTTGTGTGTACCTAAGCTGGTAGACTACAGTGGTTGGCTTAAGGGAACCTCTTATTTTCAGTATTTTTTTGGGATCAAAAACGGGCGTGGTCTGTTTACCATCCGGGTTTTGTCTGGTGTTCCTTTGACCGGATGCCAGCTTACTTAAACATGGAGGCGCCAAGTGAATGATAAAAATAGCCTTTAGAAGGTGTTCACTCTTTGTTCACTATCAAAGGGTAGAAACTTGCAAAAATGTCATTCTCCCAGGGAAAAGGTTTCGTAACTTCAGTCCCCGGCCACAGCGCCAGAAAGATGTTGTTCCAGAGTCTGTACTTAAGGCTAGAAAGTACAAGGTCTAGGCATCCGAAAGTGAGTAAAAGATCAAAAAGGGAAGAATCAACCTTCGGGAAAGGAAGCTAAGGCTGATTTCTAAGTTTTCTCTGTCTCGCTTCCAAACGTTCCTGGATTCTTATATCCCATTCAATTGTGGCCCATGAACATTCAAGTTCTACCTGGGTGATGACAATTTTAAGTATGGTGTCAAAAAGGTTCAAATCGATGTTTTTTTGATCCGATAGGCCGGGTTCAATGTTGGGTTGTCTTGCAATGGGCATAGTCATGGAGGAACAGAAATTGAAAAGAAAGTTCAAGGTTTAAAATGCTACTTCAATTTTTTGACCGTATAAAAGAGAATTTTTGAATCCGATGTTAAAGGTAGAACACAAACCAAAGGCCTTCTCCTGTAACTGAGTTAACTTTTTAAAGAATCATGTATGAAATGTGAGAAAACATTAAGCTGTTGACAATGCAAGGCTCCCATCAAGGGAGAATCTCGCCCTGTAAACAGAAGAAGAAAAAGGCAAGAAGAAATCTAACGAAGCATAAAATATAGAGATCTAATAAGTTCACAGGTCTTGTACCTACTGATAGCTGATACAGAGGAAAAACTGCAAGCAATTAGATGACTAAAAATTTGGTCACCACAGTAGAAGTTGTACTAAATTGCAGCTAAGCATTCATCAGAAATATATATGCGAAATGAAATTTAATATAAGATAACAGAGAAAACAAAACTCATAACTTAGTCTTCACGGAATCAGGAATCTTCGGATTGCTTTGTATTAATTTTCAAAAGGAAAAAAGTCTCTATTACAATCGGCCAAGAAAGGTCCAGCCCTTGTTCTCACTTCAAAATGCATATTTATACAAACTTCTAAACATTCGAATTTCAATCGTTCTAGAATTTTTCGGTTACAAAATGGGAAATTTAAGCGTTTCAATTCTTTGTCTTTGTCCTCCTTCATGCGGGCAAAGCACCTTCCTCTCTTTACTCTTCTTTCCCCAGAAATAGAACATAGTAATACTTGTCATCATTTGACGCTAGACACCTGCCCTTTCGCCTGCCCAATGCAATTGACACACTTTTCGATCAATTGGGCTATCAACTTTGAAGGCTCTGTTTGGTTGTTTGCCTCAAAAGTGTAACAATCCTTCACTAACTGTGGAAAACTTTATCCTACTTTTCGGTCTTCAGTGATGATAGAACATAACTGTACACTTGGTTTTATTAACCATTTATCCACTTGGATGATATCAATATAGCTTATCTGTGATATTTCAGCCTGCTCGTTTTCCTCTTCTCCTTGATATTGAGCAGGTGCTTGGATATATCGATCTGGCCCAGTGTCCCAGCACTGCTTTCCCTATCGAGATCCAACAAACTTTCATTTATCAAGCCAAAAGTTTCTTCACAAGAGTTTCTGATTTCTTTAGCTCGTTCTCTGTTTTCTGATATATTAGGCTCCCATGCCTTCAACAAGATATTTCCTCTGGTTTTCTCTGAGATGGAAAGTATGGAACTACTAACCATTTATTTTTTCGTCGTGGCTATAAGAGCCTCTTGGAAAGCGACCCGAGCCACCCCAGCTTCTCTTTCTCTCAAAGAAATGTCTTTTAGCACTTGGTCAATGGTCTGGAAATGGTTTTGGATGGCTTCCACTTTAGCAAGTAAATATTACTGAGCTAATGACACTCTCTTTCAGATCTCAATGGCTTGGGATTGAAATATCCCAATATCTATAACCTGGCTCTCGGTAGAATTCAAATTTACCTATAATTTCCTTATCAATTCTTCTTGTTGGCTTACCTATGCTTGGTTGGTCTGGACTAACTAATGTATTTGCTTGAGATCAGATCTGAGCTGCTCGATTTCCTTTTGATCGATTGCTATGGATTTCTCTAGACCTGTGTTCACCTGATCTATGACATTTACCTATGTTGTAGCTAGCTTAGCCTCCAATGTACTGATCAAGTGGTTCTTTCACTTTAATTTTTCCTTTCGAGATCCGACGAAATATTGGTTGGCTATAGAAAAAGCCCTCAATGTCCCTGCTATCTGAGTGGTGAATTCCTCCTTTTTCATGGCCTTCCCATCGGCTAAGATTTTGAATTTTTTGGCTATTGTGCCCGCTTCTTGGTAAAGATCTTGCTTCAAAATGACCTTTCTCTTCTTATTGAAGAAAAATTTGTTCGGAGGCAACTCTTCTACAGTAATGGTCGTTAGTTATTCGCCAAAAATCCATCCTGCATTGGGGATCCCCTTTGTGAACTGTAGGGGAGTGATAGAAGCGATGGGACTATCGATTTCCTTGGATGGTTTCTCTGGGATAAAAACCATGTCCGGCTTGCTTGATGGATTGGGGATCTTGGCTTCCTATTCTGGGTTCCCAGTTTCCTCTGTCTTTTCCTGATTTTCCTCCCAGTCAGGACCTGAATCTTTTGATCCCTTGGCTTCTCTTTGCTGTATATCTGTAGTCTGTGGGTTCTTACCCTGTAAAACTAGGGGAAGGCACCTCCACTGGTGTTCCTAAAATTTGAAGAAATCGAACATATCCCCGGGTGACAGGGCTTGAATCCAACTTAGGACCTCAGCATAGGATCTTGCACCTTAGAAGATGTCATCATGAGGCGAATGCTCATGTTTGTATCTTTTCAGGCCACAATTCTCCATGTGATTACTCACGACCTTATGTGGGTCATGTTTCTTAAACTCGATGTTGACCAATTTAAATTCCTCCAAGGCCGTAGCCTCGGCTTTGGCATGTCTAAAAATCTAATAAAGAATATGTATTAAAATGAATGGGGAAGGGCGGCCATACCTTCTTCGAAAAACATTTGAGATCTTTGTTTATGCCACCGAGCACAGTTTGTCTAGCGATTTCACGGCATACCAGCTTATCCAACATGAATAGTGGTAGAGCATATGGGGGAACAGAGGCGTCGAAAACCCTGATGTATGAAAACTCCGCTTCTACATACCAGTCAGCCACACTACTCAAGTTTTCCACGATGCTATCTGAAATCCTGGGAGGTGGGTTACCAATGATGGAGACATGCATCGGTACCATTACCCGGTTGAAAATCTCGTATATGAATTCTTTGGCCTTGTCCTCTGAAAGTTTCGAGTGATAGAAATGAATAGGCTCAGCATTAGATGGAGTCCAGCTCCATCTCATTAAAGGGAAATGTGTCATGAAAAAAAAATCATCCATGATGTAGGTGGACATGAAAAATGAAGTTGCTTTCCCACTCACCTTCTGCGCTCGATATTCAGTAATTTGACTAGTTAGACTGTCTGACAACAGTTTGGCCCTATCGAAAGAAAAACATTCAGCGACTATATGAATCAGAGGCACCCACGGGAGGAAAATGTGTGTGTTGTCCTCCCTCCCATACAATCTATAGGCCATCATTGCTATATACCTGAATTGCGGTTCTAAGGAGGAGATTGAATAAATTCCATTACAATTCGCCCTAAATTTTGCGGGGTGCAAAACCCAATCCTTGATCAGATCGAAAAAGTTTCTTCCATGTTGCTCGCATTCCTTCCCCTTGAAACCTTCCAAAACTCGGCATTGTACGCGAAGTTTGGTGTGGGTGACAGCTGATACATTACCTGCAAATGTTCTGGTCTAAAAGTCCCAATCGTCACCTTCTACTCGCTAATAATAGTCCTGGTCAAGATATCCACATGGTCTAGCACCCATCTGATCATATCATAATAGGGAAGGAGTCGTGGCCTTGCCGCTATTTCGTGCATCTCTTCTTGAATGATGATTTTGTATTTGGTGGCCAAATCATCCTTCTCGTTATCACTGGAATCATCTGAACAATTCACCGATTCAGACTGAAGAATGTCGGAGATGTATGTCCAGGTTTTGACATTATCAATACTTCAGGGTGAAGTATCGGAAACAACATCTAAGCCCTGACCTGAACTCTCGACAGCCACCTTGGACACTTTTCGTGGAGCCATGATAGAGAACTCTATACTCAAATCTCCTGTAGTAAGAATTGTAAATACAAACAAAAGTTATCCTGATGCGCGCAAAATAGAAATAAAATTGAAATAATGAAAGAAACTCCCTTGCTTTGATCTTTCAACTTTGCATGAGTCCTTGCTAACAAAATGGTCAAGTCGTTTAATGGAAAGATTTAGGAATGAAACGAGATCTTATTTTCCATTAACTCATCAAGATTCAAATCAATGCCATAAATGTTTAAAAGATTTGTGATAATAAAGAAATGCGGAAACATTCAAAAATATCATCTGTAGACTATGTATGTTAAAGGTCCTTTAAGGCATTAATTAATTCAGTTAAGTCCCTTCAATTTTGTACTTTCATCCCTTGAAACCTCTTTTCAGCGTTCGTCGTCTCGAATGATTTTATTCCTAGTCTTGGAGTCCAAAATACCCGAAATCATGATGGCGTGATTTAGCCTTTTACCCATGATGTTGCCCAAGATTTTAGTTAATCCATGTCTAAAGAAGGAAATCATGACTTCATGGATTGGAGTCATAAAGATGCAGCTTTTGGAGGGAGCGATCACCGAGTCATGAAAGCACGATAATGTTTAAGCAAGGTTTCAAGGATTTACTCTTGACACTAATCGGGGTAACTTTTGGAACCGTTTCGTGAGTTCGCATATCGGAGTTTGAAAACCATGCAACTTGTAAATCCTGAAGCGTGATAGCATGAGGTAATAAAAGTGATAAACTTGCTTAATGTTTAAGTGACAGTGATTTATAACTATAACGGCCATCGCCACTTCGCATGTTGGGGTATTGAGGCTTTCAATGGGTAAATATCATAAAGTAAAAGACAACCTAAAAACCAACTTTTGATTTTAAGAATTATATTTCAACCACTTGGAAAAGGCAGCTCCAATAGGAACAAAGTCTAAATTAGGTGATGAACTTTCAGTATTTTAGTTTGTTGTGTAGGGTGAAAGAAAATGGAAACATGTAACAGAATCAGAGCACCATGAAAGATGAATTATGACTAGTTAAGAGAAGAAAAAAAAAGTTTAAATCATTCGAAATATAAAGCACAATTTAGATGAATTTTAGACCTTGCAATATCCGATTTAAACATATGAAATGTGGATGTAATAAGAAACAAGAAGTACATACAAATACTAGAGCACAAGATTTAGGACACCACCATTAGAATCTTTTTCTTGGAAAATTATGGATTTTTGCATTTGTATTTCATTCAGATTCATAAAAGTTTTTTACAATATCAAGAAAAATGACTATACTTCTTCCAAATCCCCCTTTTACATCAAAATAATCTAAATATATAAGAGGCTATTGCCACACTAAGATTCTAGGAGTCGAACTAGTGATTCCTATAATTATGGATATGGCTGCTTTCAAGGAGAACAACTCTCACATGATTTACTAAAAATAGAAGATCCAATTTTGGCCATCCTAATGTAACATACAATATCTTCTACAATCATATATCTTGAGACAATTTCGACCATGCTATTGTGATTAATCACCAGAACATTTGGAAATAATTTGAAGTCATCCTATGCCTCATTGGACAACGTTGCCACCTTTGTGCAGAAAATTTGGGCTATTGTTGCGCAAGTGCTACCTACAACATTTGCGTAGCAAACTCCATATTGTTGTAACTCGTGTAGATATAGGTGGAAACAAATGACTGTGAACCTATATTTACCTCAAAAATCATATTCCTTTCACTTCATGCTGTCCCTTTTAATTAGATAAGTCTACAACATTTGTGTAGTGAAAAATTTCTGCGCAAATGTTGTGTATGATAGTTTATCAGCCAGAACAACAACCATGCCCAGAAATTTTTTTATGTTGTCACCCTTGTGAAAACCTTTCTCTAACATAAAATACATGCTTCCCACAACTTCTATGACATAAAAAAAAAACTTGGGATGACCTCATACCCAAAATCACAAAGTTGTAAGGCTTCCTTACTCATATCTCTACCATTTCAGCAAGAAGGTTTAGTCTATATTTAC
Source organism: Picea mariana (assembly GCA_032191745.1). Classification (NCBI taxonomy): domain Eukaryota; kingdom Viridiplantae; phylum Streptophyta; class Pinopsida; order Pinales; family Pinaceae; genus Picea; species Picea mariana. The sequence continues at coordinate 21,943 of JASDQU010500461.1, forward strand.
TTTGTTTATCAATTTTCACTTGCAACCTTAAAGCCTTGTTTGTCTTTCTCAATGACATATTCTCCCTCTTTAATTTCTGAATTTTCTTTGATAAACGTGCATTCTTCTTCAATTTGAATTGGGCAACTGAAAGTACTTCACAAGCAATTTTGGTGGTTGGTACACATTCTCGGAAATTCCTTTGTATCCTCTGTTCTAATGAATTTTTCTCTTCTTTGAGTTGGATAATCAGGTCCTAGGCCTCTCTTAACTGTTTTTTTAACAATTTCACAGTTTTCTCACCCTCTCCAGGTGATGTATGGGGTCTTTCCATTGCTACATCTTGTCCCTACACATCTACACCATTTTTCATGGCTGAAGACCTTGTCATAGGAGTTGAAGGCTTGACTGTAACTGCAATCTCAGGAATTTTTTAAAATCCCTTTCCCTTCAATATTTCACTTTTAGGATCTTCCTTGGTTTGTGGTGTTTGTGCCTCAGGAGCCTTCTCTGCTAGCTTCATCTTCAATTCTTTGCTCTCCTGGTAAAACTGAGCTATAACATAATGAGCTTCCTGTTGATGGGTCCTAAATCCCTTAGTTCAACAACAAGAACCAAAATCACCACCAAGGCCAAATTAGAATCTGCAGCGTTTAATGGTGGAATGATTCTCCAAATCTTGCAATCCAACCAATTTAATTGATGGGTTTTATGTTTTCTTGTGAAGGCGTCTCCTTCAGTTTGGACTTTCTCTTTTTTGTATTTTCTCTTGGGTGGAACCGATATGAAGTGTAAGCCAGTATAAACCAACTTGGAAACAAACAATATTAAGTTTAACTACTGGAGAAGAGGCTGAGCTTGGGATAACCCACTACTCAAGCATGCAAATGACAATTTTATACCACAAGGACTACTACTAATACATTAACCATGTAAGAATCCAATTACTTCCCGAGACACTTAATTATCAGAAAGAAAACACATATGTGATAAGATAATGGCAAGCAAAATAATTCACCTACTTTGATCATCCATCACATAATAACACAACGATTAATCTTCATCATAAAGCAAAGAACTGTAAAACATTGCATTAGATAACTTAACAATAGATTCAATAGCTCTTACTTGTCACAACATCTATTCATGAAATGAGATAGGAAATAATTCTTCTCCATGTACAATCACACATGAATTTGATGAAAATATAACTTGTCTCTGGTCTAGAAGGACTTCTCAATTAAGGATAGCTTCAAAATAATTCTTAACAAACCAGAAAAGAGAGTTTCTTGCAACAACCATCGACCCTTAACTAATTGGTCGATGCTCTTATTTATAACATAAAATTCAACTGAAAATAATGGCTAAGTGTAGATAAGTGAAAAGAATTCGCCACATGGCGTTCTCTCCTAACAGTTTTCTAACAGTCAACTCAAGGTGTCCCTTTGAAAGGGTGACTTTTCTCATACTCTGACCAACTAATGAACAGATCCTCACAGGCATGGGCATATGGAAATTAGTGTTGTTCCATCGGGGTTGTGTAAATTTATCTGATATCCACTGCAAGCACCTGGTACTTCGCCAGACTCGTACTTAGTTGTTGTAGCACAGCCCGGGCTCTGATCANAAATTGTTGCACTTGTCCTGGGATTGTGTCAGTCACTTTTTCTAGCTCTTTGGCCCATAATGAATCCTTCCTAGAGTGCAATTTTACTATTTCGTGCAAGTCGACAAAGTCATTGGGCATGCCGAACTCAGGCAATCTGATATCCTTAATTGTTTTGTTGATTTTACCCCAATGTTTCTCGCATTTGTCCCACTGCTCTTGAATTTCCCGGTGTGGTTCTTGAGACATTTTAGCCCAATATTCACTTGATCTCTTGATGTGATCAAGACTGCTTTCACTCAATAATCAGATGTTGTGTTCTTCTTTATCTCATCCTTGTTGGACTGCACCAATGTAGTCGACTCTTTCCACGGCTTGTTGTGCCTTTCCACACCACCACTCCATATATTTTCACGTCATGAGTACCACGAGAGTATATTCCTGGAGCTCGATTATCTTCACAGTGAAAAGATGTCATTCGTTTGTGAACTTGCACTAGGCCTCTTTAAACTCACTCCTCATATACACCACAGCCTGTGTGGTTTCCTGATAATACTTAGCCAGGTGGCGCAAATGTTCCAGTTCTTTCAGGGAGGTGACTAGCTCCTTTTCATCCTTTTTAGCTCTGTCTAGGGTGGCATCCGAGATCTCTCTCTCTACATCGATAATTTCGAATGTTCTGGAGTTTTCTGTGTTTATCAACTCTTCCTCTGTAGTGGTGAGGATGAAGCGGTCCAATGTAATCCTCCTTTTCTTGGTGGTCCATTGGACAATAGCCTTCCTCTTTTGATCATATGCGATGAAATATATATCAGCTACTTCATCCACGGGTTCAAGAATCTGTTGATCACCCCATGTGACTGTATTGTCTAGACTTTTGATGGTGTGTAGTTGTTCAAGGTCAGGTTCTTGAACTTCCTTGTTATCCTTTGAAGGCTCGGCCTTTGTTTGTTGCTCATCGGGATTTTGGGCGTCGATTAAAATAGAAGTGTTATGGATTGACTCAATACTTAATTGTTCATTGTTTGTTGAAAATTTGATTTATTTTTTCACAGTTCCTTCCTCTAGCTCGCTCAACCCTGACCCGTCTTTTGGGACATCCACTTGGGTTTCCAGCGCATTGGGTATTTTAGTGTGCAGGATACTTTCGGCTTCCCTTTATTTCAACACAACCTCCTATGTTTGGGGGCCAGAGATGGGACAAGACATCTTCTCCAGTCCCTTCTCTTCTTCGACATGCACAGGGGTCCCGAGAGATACCTCTGGGATTTCATCATCATCATATATTTTAATTAGCTCGCAGAGGGGGTCTGATGCACTTGTTTCTACTGATACCTTGGTTGCCACTGGCTGCGTTGCGATGCCTATTATTGATCCGGCTAGTGGCATTTTGGATTCAAGGTCATCTAACCCAATGATGTTATCAAGGTTTATGAAATCAGGACCTCTTGGGCCCGACAAGCTTTCTTTTGGGCTATTAGTCAGAAGCCTTGACATCCTGACGAGGTCTGGGTTATCCCACATCTGATTCATTATCTGTTGGGCCTATTGATACATGAGTAACCCTCTCTCCCACGCATCCTGAGCCTCAAGGAAATTCCTATCCTGTATCTGGGTTACCTGGGAAATCTCGATCGTTTCGATGGCTTCCTGGGAAGCTTCCACCGCTTCGACTGATATCATTTTTTCTCTAGCCCTGAGGGCCTATTGAGTCGATTATTCAAGGACTGTTTCTTGCTCATCCCAACTCATGGCCTTGAACTTGGTTGCCTTAGGGTCAACCATCCTCGTCATCACCTCATCCCAGTCTTGATAATTTTCGGTGAAGATCTCATCTTCAAACTTGTCATGGGCGTATGGCCAGCAAGATGATACTTGTGATGTGTGCTTCAGAACTAAACCTTTTGGGTCGTTCTAGTGAAAGTGACCATTCTGGAATCAGAACTCTAGTTGGTTCAACCCTTCCTATTTGGATTGAGCGGTATATTTTACCATGTAGAAACCTATATGGAATCCATAAGGTATGAATGCCCTCTTCTTATCCTTTACCAGAGTTCCATTATAACCTTGCAGGATGGTCTGATAACAGATTTCACCAAATACTAGTTGATCAAGGACATACACAGGTAATAGGTGTGGTGCTCTGGTGGCTCTGAAAACCCTGATGTAGGTATCATGCTCACCCAGGTACCAGTGGCCAACCTTTGATATCATCTTTTTGGCCACCTCCGACAGTCTTGGGAACTCTTTCTTGAACAACAAAAAATGAATACGTGCGATAAAATGATCGCAGATGAGATAGTAGTATTTCTTATACCTATTCTCCAAAAAGATGTCAAAATATACATGGACCGGGAGTTCTGAGGTGTTCCAGCTCAAGTTCATTCTAGCAAAGGCATTTCTGGCACAAATGACATCCAATAGATAAGATGCCATGTGGAAAGATGGAGTCTCTCCTTCTTTCGGCGTCTGAGCCTACTGTATGAAAGTGCTTAGTTGTTTGGAGATGATGGCACCCCAGTTAAAACCTATCCTGGAAATGAATATACTATAAGCTAGAGGCATCCAAGCCTCTGAAAACCTAGAGCAATATTTCTCCCCATGCAACCGGTAGAGGAGAGTCGTTAGATAGATATATGGCTCCCTTAAATTAGTCGTTGGGTATCATCCATAGGTCCTATTTGTGAATGTTTTATCCTCTCTCCACCATGAATCCATCACCTTGCTGGTGTCATGTTTCTGATAGAAGCTTACAACAAAATTGGTGTTCAGCCGCTCTTCTAGCTCTCTAAGTTTGTAGTAATTTTGCACCTCCACTGGAAGGAAAACCCCGACACACTCGCCATTGCCGTCATTAATCAGACATCTTTGAGTGTCTATGTGGTCAATAATCCACTTTAGGAGTTCAATGCATGGGAAAAATGGATTTCTTCTCACTACCATGTGCAGGTATTCTTTTTGGATATTGGGGAAAACCTCGTCGTCGATCTTCCTTGTATCAGGGTTGTTGTGCAGGGTATATTTGAGGAATTCCTCCCACTTGATTTTCTTGAAAAAAAATTCCCAACGCGAGAATACTGCCTTGGTCCCAATACTTGGCTCCATGTCTCCAAAGGATGGAGGCTGAGCGAAAATCTTCTTGGTGGATGTCTTGATGACAAGCATCGGTTTTGGAGTAAATTCCAATTGTTTTGTGACAGTTGGGGAAGAGCCTTCTCCTACATTTGGTTCTTTTGGCTTAGGTACTCTCAGAGATTTCCTAGTAGAAGGTTTCTTTGGAGGCATTGTTCCTGCAAATGAAGAAATCCTTTAGGGCCAGCATGTAGAGAAATATTGGATCATAATGTATAAGTGAGGTGAAAACTCGGAAAAATGTGGACTAGTACATACCTGTAACGCTTGCTAAAATCTGTTGTTTAATACTCACAAGATATTGGAAGCTTCTTTTGAATTTCTCATCTCGCTCCTCCAGATGTTCTGAACTTCTTAGTTCACGATGATCTTGTTTATGAGATACTCGATAGAATTTAAGAGGGGAAGAGACTATTGTGTTGTATCGACCAGTTAACTTGGGTCATGAGTGGAAATCAAATGAGATTTTCCACCGAATCCCTGTAATTCAATTCTTCATGGGTTGACAGTGGAGGCGCGGAGGGTAGTATGCTCTTATTATCAATTTCAAATGACTTCTTTGATCTCCACATGAATTAATATTTAATGAAAGATTTGGAATTAATTAGCTCTTTAAATGATTCAGATCCATCGTATCTTAGGGCTAAAACGTCCCATCACGTCGCTTTCTTAGTGGGAATATTGAGAATCATTAATTTCCTTATGTATGTTCCCATTGGAATCCTCCTGAGAAAACCTCCGACGTCGGCTGATTTCATCGTACTGTGCTGACGTGGAAAAACTGATTCAAGGTGTGACTTGGGCCTCAGGGACTAATAATGACTCAGGGGAAAACTAGATTGTAAGTCTAAACACTCGAGAAACGATAGATGGAAAATGAGAAAAGGTGGCTTGACCGTGTATCTTTATTGGATTCAGGGGTTTCAACAAGATACGTGCGTGAAAATAAACCTAGGATTACCGATGCCGAAAGGTATTGGGGATCGACTATCGGTGATGCCTTTATTTCTTCGTTAACGCTTACCCATTTATCCTTTTTCCGATGCCGAAAGGATTGGTCATCGACGATATCTATGTCTGGCTCCTATTGCAAAAGAAAAACTTCCTTTTTATGATGCCGATGAGGATTGACACTCGGCGACTACGGTTTTCTCGAGTGTTTTTCTTTCACCTTTAGTTCTTCCCAATGCCGAATCTTGGAGCATGTCGGGGAAAAGTTTTGGTTGTCGATTATTTTAATTAAATGTTATTCTTTGAAATTATGGGTTTTGCATGTTAAAGAATTCTTTTGAGATACTTAAATGAGGAACAAAAATGCAAAGCAAAGGCAACATTTTTCATACTGGGGTTGAATTAGACAATGCAAAAGATCAAGTGGTACCCAAAAAGTAAAATTTGACATAGCCTTTTTAGGGTGTATTGAGTGCTCAACACTTACCTGAGTTGATGTTGCATCTCCCTGACCTATGAACCTTTCTCCCCTGACTTTACCTACTCTTCATTCATCTCTTGAGCTACAACTTCAACAAACTCTATCTGCACTGTGGGTATGGGAAGCCTCCTAGCAGATGTTCTTGTCATTGGTTTACTGGGAGCTTGTGTCTCCTTTGGCTCATAAATGAATTCCAGTTTCCTACCTTTCTTCAAAACTATCTAGCTTGGTGATGAACCCTCAATCTCTTTTCCTTTTCCTTTTTCAGCAGTACTTCCTTCTTTCACCCTTGATTTATTAGAAGCTAGTCTTTAAGCAGACAAGGGAGTGTATCCTTTTAGATCTAGGGGAATATTTACCGAGGTTAAGAATGAATCACAGTGCCTATTTATCTTTCTTATCTCCTCAACCACTAACAACTTCACCAAGGACAAATGAAACAGGTTGCTCTTAAGCTAGTCAACCCTAGATTGGATTTTTTCTGCCATTTTTCCTAGGCTTCTATACAGGTAAAAGAGTAAGTTTAAGGGTATTTTCCCTGTGAAATCCATGAGGAGCCTTATGTGGTATTGATATACCCTGTCAAACCTACCCTCACAAGTAAAATACCTTTGTATTAATCTCAAGAGCTTCTCATAGGGTTCCAAAACATACTCCCTGGGGATAGTCGCACAAATCTTTTTCTTTCTATACTAAGGCTTGAGGAAATCAATATAAAACATAAGCTCCAGAGGCATACCTTTAAACCATTTCTCTCCCTCTATTGGAATATTTTTTGTAGTTGTTATAGTCTCCTCTGATACTGGAACAATGACCTCAAAAATGGTTGTCTGGACACCATTAAATTTCATGGAAAAATCCTTTGTCAGCTGCACGTTATACTCTTGTATATTCTCACAAAATCTTATGCGCTCAAAAATGTTTTAATACAATGAAAAAGAAAACAAGGGATGTGTAGAAAAAAATAGAGCAACAGGCTTTGCATAGCGAATGATACTACACAAGGCTTGCGTAGCGAGGGAAATATACACAGTGTTTGCGTAGCGAGGGGGATCGTTTGCGTAGCCGAGGGATTTTAATCTAGCTTAGGAGATTATGGCTTATGCACATGTCGAGGGTGTATACAAATAGACAAAAGGTGGAAAATGTGCATGCATGAGTGGACAAGGAGCGGATTTGAAAAAGAAAGTACTTGTTCATAGATGACAAGACCTCCCAAGGCAATTCTAGTAATTTGCATAGCGAATTTGTGTAGCGTGCATATGTTTAAAGATTTCCAATGGTAAAAATGACATGGAGTGTAATAATTGTCCCTTTTCTGACCTCATCAGATGTGATGATGAACCATGATACCTCTTTTGACATGGCTTTCATCCCTAACCTATGACTCAAATTTTGACACATAATTTCCCACTTTGTGATATGATTTTAAACTAGGAACATAAGGAATTTTACAAATATTTCAACATGATGGACTCTTAAACCCCTTTATGGTGTATTATGAGATAGACACAACACCCTTTGACTCAAACCTATGAATTAAATCTCTATTGACATGCATATTACCCTTCATTTGATTAATTACTTCATGAATAGAACACACTCACTATGACTCATTTAGGAATGCCTTGGTCTTCCCAAGACCAAGGCATGACTCTGAAAACTCTGGAAAAACCTCTAACTCTATCCTAAAAATAATGATGCTAATAGAGGGTACTCAATATAATCCTTTACCTACCCAAACATAAAGGATGGAAGAAAGGGAAAGCTACGAAACATTGAATTTATTAATGAAAATGAACAATAAAATCCTTTCCATGAATTGAAAAGTAAATGACTTACAATTTACTACTCCTTCAATGTCAATACCTCATCCTCTTCCTACTTCCCTTCCCAAGAATAATGTTGTTAAAGTGGATTGGTGTCACTTTTTTTAATACTTCTATGATCACGAGTATTGTTACTCATATACACATCACTTGGAATTTTCCAAGGGAGGAAAGGCACCTTTACCTCCAATAAATAAAAACATTACCTCCACTTCTCAAAATGACCAAGTTTTCATGCAATATATTATGCCTCATGATGATAACTCTTCCTATTTTGGAAGCTTTGTTGTAGAAACTAGGAATTAGACCTCTAGACCAATTTCACAAGAATTGGAGGGTGTTGGGGGGGGGTATTGATCCTAAAGAAAATGGAAAAAACAAAGTTATCATGACTGGTAGATCACCTTATTCTCCAAATAATAGAGCTCCTTGGGCTCTAAAAAAGGAAAACTTTCCTTATGATCCACCTCCACTCTTCCCAATACTAGGACCTTATAATGTAGTTGAATATCTAGTGAAGATCCAAACACATATGACATTATTGGATTCTCTTAGGAAACCTACTTAGTTTTAAAACCTTTCATGTGTCCTAAAAGACCCTCCTACTTCATGAATAGAACTAATATCCCCTCTTTCCAAAGACGCATCCTCTCAACCTAAGGATGCATATGATGTCATCAATTTAGACCTGGCAGTTCCTCCATTTTATGTCTCGATAAATATTTCCAATTTTTTTCTCCATAATTGTGTCATTGACACAAGAGAAAGGAACAATTTCATTCCCCTTCGAGTTATGAGGAGATTGGTTCTTGAGTGCACAGGTGCTTGTCAATATTTGCTAGCTTTGTATTCAAGGACTATAAAAACAATAGTTATATCAAGTACTTATCCATTTCTTTCAACTAGGATTTTGATGTAATCATTCTTATACATGTAATTATAGAATATATAATTGAAGCATATAGTATGTTTCTAGGAAGAGGGTGGTCCTCCAAGGTAAAACAAGATGTGTTACTTCATGGAATGAACCCACTTCACCTTTCCTCATAAGGGTGTAGAAGTTGTCATTAGGAGAGAGACAAAATATCGAGAGTAGGTTGTACATGCTTCCTACAACATGAGACAAGTGTCTTTTCAAGACACGGGGATGGGTTCTTATACTATTTTATTCGAAGAATATTTTCATGTTCCCCCCCTAAGCAAGATGAAGTGATTTGGAGCATGGATTTTGATGGTGCCAAATCCAAGCGTGGATCCAATGTTGAGGTATTTCTATGTGATCCCAAGAGAAAGGAAATCGCTTTCTCTTTTCAATTAGATTTGCCTAACACCAATAACATATATGAATATTAAGAATTAGTACATGGCCTCTAAAAGGCCTTAGACTTAGGAATTCACAAATTTTTGGTGAGTGAGGATTCAGAGCTAGTTGTGAACCAAATAATAGAAAAATATGTGGTTCATAACCCTCGCCTCAAAAAGTAATATAAAAAGGCTAAGGAACCTAACAAAAGGTTCTTATCTTTCAATATTCAAGCCATACCTAGGGCCACAAACCATGTATTTGATACCTTGGAGTTAGTTGGTTCATGCTTTACTTCATCTTTTGTAAGGTCTATTGAGGATATAAAACTCCATATATTACATAGGCCTTCATTACCTGATAACGTTGACTCTTGTAAATTATTTGATACTATTGGCCCTTGGTTATGGAAGGAAGAGAATATTAAGGGAGAAAAGGTGAAACGTGAACTGCAAGGAAGGAAGGTTGACGTAGATCAAGTTAAAGTGGTTAAAGAAGAAGAAAAGATGGAGCAAAGTTCAAGAGAGAAATTCGTTGAAAGACGAGATCGAGGAAGACAGATAAGCAAGGAAGGTGGATCGTGGACAACTCAACAAGCGGAAAAATCCACCATTGGATGCTTTGGAGAACCTCATGGGAAGGAAGGAAAGATAGGCTGGTGAAGCCCTGAGAACACAGGTCAAGGTGACCTAGAGTTTTAGACACTCAGGGTTTTGGTATCTAGGGTTTTGACACCTAGGTTTTAGCTTAAGGTTGTCGGTGAGCTATTGTAATGTATAAATAAAGGTCAAGAGGACCTGGGATGGGTTTGTTGGAGAGTTAGATGATGTATGATGAGTGATGGTTGTTATTGCTGAGAGAGTAGTATTGTGAGGTAAGAGAAGCCTGTATTGTAAGATCTTCAGCTGGGTGCGAAGATCAACCCTACAGCTGGGTGCGCAGGGAAGAGGAGATAGAGAGAAGAGAGAAGATTTGCAAGCTAAGAGAACAGATAGAACTGTAATCTTTCACCTAATATATTATAAAGAATAGTTCTGTGGACGTAGCCCTAGGGAGAGGGTGAACCATGTATATCTTTTGTTGTGAGTGCTTGATGTCTTGTTCTTTTACCTTCTGATATTTTGTAGATGCATTATTGTGTTAGATCTGAGACATAACTACCCAGGTAGGATAATGCTTGGTAAGAATAACTAGGTTGTTATGTGTTGTTGTTATAGTGGATGCACTTTATATTTCCTTTGGTTGTAGACATCTGTGTCTTGCAACCCCCTATTGCTACTTTAGGTGAGACTCCATCTGCTTCGCAGGTCTTGACGAAAGGGTTAGTAGTTAGGGATTGTTGGTGCGTTGTTAGAGTTCAACCTCGGGTCTTCCCCTATGCCAACAAATGGTTTTGTTGTCAAGATAGGGATCTTCTTGAGGGAATGTCAAGGTGTCTTCCATCAAAGATAGAGATTTAGAAGTGGATATAAGAAAAATAAAAGGACTTTGCTGAAGCTTAGAATAAGAACTCTAATATCAACATAGAGGACTGGTTGGGAAGGTATATATTTACTAATATACATGGGATTTTCTTTGGAGGGATTCATAAGGAGCTATACGAGTGGCTGGCAAGATTAGCAGATACCCAATTTGAGATCAGATCTAGACCTCCTATGGTTTGGACATCGGCTCTGATCAATAAGGTCAAGAAAGTTTACAACAGTGTGTCAAGAGTAGTAGATCACTGGTTTGATAGTACCATTGGAGGGTATATCACCGAGTTTGTTGTTGACAGAGTAGAGTCATATAGCCTAGCAGAGAGATATTTCTTTAAGGGACCTAGAGGAAATTTTTTACATTTTCTAAAGTTGAAGATCAAGATTCTACTGCATGAGAAGAACATCTTGAAGATATAGTAGTGGGTCATACTGAGAGCTAATGTTCAAGAATTCAGACAGCGACAACGACACAGAGGTTGGACACACGCGCGCAGTGGGAGAATCTTTAGAGAAGTCCCTATGGTGGACTTGTTTGAGCAGAATCACAAACCAACACAGGAAGAAGAATTATATAGTGGAGAAGAAGAAGAGTTACTGAGAAAAGCACATTCATATTTCGCTAGGGAAGAAGAAGGGAAGACTAAAGAACCTTGTTGAGAAGAGTCAGAAACTTCAGGGACTGCGCAGACTGTTGAAGTAAGTATTATTACACCTATTGGTTTAACAACATTAAGTAAGCATAGTAACATCAGTCACCAGAGCATTGGTACAAGTGGATAAATGCACACTCAGTCAGGAAACCTAGGAAGATCTATGGCAGATGAGATGAGGTTACCCACCTTTAGAGGAGATGGATCTGAAGATCCCGATCAACACTGGTTTCTATGTAAAGTTGTATGGAGTATTAAGAATGTCACCGGTGAAGTTGTTAAACAAGCTCAGTTTAGTACTACCCAAAGAGACTGTGCACTGAGCTGGTACATAAAAATTGTACAAGTAATTGCACAGCCTAAACCATTGAATGAGATCAAGAATGCGTTGGTTGCAGAATTCAAGAAACCCAAGTCTGAGTCACAATGCATTACAGAGTTGAAAGAAATAAAGAAGAGAGCAGTTGAACCTATGTTGGATTTTGATCAGAGGTTTAAAACCTTAACAGGCAGACTGACTTTTCAGATCCCAGACAAGCAGAAAAAGGAATGGTTCATTGTTGCCCTCTTACCACACATCAGAGTCCCTCTGATGCAACAGAAGATCGCTTCAAAGGCTGAGGCACTGGAGATTTCCATGAAGCTAGAATCAACCCCTATGGGAGTATCTTGGTCAGGTATGAGTCAAATTTTAAGTCAGTTAACTAGCTTGTCTCTACAGGTCGAAGATATGAAGCAAAATAAGGGAAAATATAAGAGAGAAGACATCTGGTGTAACAGATGCAAATCGAAAGGCCATGACAAAGAACAATGGCCCCTATTTCATGAGTACTTGGCATATGGAGATTCGAGCCCTTTGCAACAAGTTACCCTACCTTGGTGCGAGGTATGTAGAAATAGACATCGCCCTGGTAAATGATATTACATGAAAAAATATGTTCAGACACTATTGTCCCTTGACCAATTTTTGGGATAACCTTGGTCATTTTGACCTATTTTGGGACTTCGACAGCTAGTCGAAGAAGGAGCGCCAAGCAAAGCAGAGATCACAGGATCTCGGTCCACTTTTGGGCCGCTTTTAGGGTTTTGGGTTAATGTAATGGGAAGCGGATGTCGGCCCATGGGTTTACCCACATTTAGGCCCACTTTTGTAATGTATAAATAGATACTTAGGTAATGTAAGAATGGTTGATGGCTTAGTGCTAGTAGTTAGAGTTGTGTGAGTGGATGTGGATTGTAAATGCTATGTGCATAAATGTAAGAGGCTTTCAGATCTAAGTGCAAGTTGTTGTAAGAGGTTGTAGAAGGCTTTGTGCTAAAGTACAAGGAAGAAGGATCTATCGAGCTATGCAGATATTCTTTCCTGTGCGAAGTAAGGGTTTTGAGTGGCTTTGTGCTATAACCAATTGAAGACACTAATAAAGAAGAAGAGTTGGTGGAAGTAGCCCCAGGGAGGGGGTGAACCACGTAAATATGTGTATTATGATTTGTGCTTTGAATTGATGTGTTTATCTCTTCCGTTGCTAAGTGCTTTGATATATTTAGATGGATATACTTAGGCTTTGTGCTTCCTAGATGTGTATGAATGTTAGATCTGATGTGTATGAAGATGCTTAGTGTTGATCTATTAGATCTGATCTATTTTACTATTGCTAAGTGCTGAAATATCTTAGATCTAAGTGAATGTCGGGATGCTCTGTGCTATCTGCAAAGTATAAGAAGGGTTGAATATTGATGAATAATCGATGCTAAGTGTGCTATAAGGATAGAATCATAGGACTGTGTCCCAGCTAAGGTTGCAGACACCTGAGTCTTGCAACCACCCCTACCTCTACCTCGGGTGAGACTTCATCTGCTTCGCAGGTGTTGCCGAAGGGGCCAATAGTTAGGGCTTTGTTGGTGTGCTCTTGAGCATTGAAACCTGGGTCTGCCCCTGTGCCAAAAAATGGTTTCGTTGCCGGGACCTGAAGCTGTGATTGTTGGGAACTAGAGAAGAAGAATTTTTGTGCAAAGAAAGCTTTGTGCATAGAACTGTTGCCCTAGTGTGCAATGTTCTACTTGACTTGTGAAGATTTGTGCCAAGAAAGAAAGAGGTCAGATTTTAAAGAAAGAGATCAGATCTACGAGAAAAGAGGTTGATACTGAAGAAAAGAAGCAAGATATGAACACTTTGTATTCTAAGAAAGGTAAAAGTGGGATTTTCTGATTAAAAAAAGGTAAGATCTATAAGCTCTGTGCTCTAATAAAGGTAAGAAAGTTCTAGATCTGAAACCTTTGTGCTCTATAGAAGTAAGATAAGTGGAAATTTTTTGTTTCTAGAACATGGATCTCAGTATTCTTGATAGATTATGTCCTAGCTTGAAAACTAGGGAATTGTTAGATGAAAGAAGGTTTGATATGAATAGATCTGATAAGAATAGTGATAGATATGTTATACCTATGCATAGAAAGAATGTTTGGACTAACAAATGGATGCAGGATCCTAGAAATATTTTTTTGCAGATTGGCCCCTATGATCCTGGTGCGAAGTATAGAAGAGGTTGGGGATTAGTTACAAGAAAGAGAGGATTAACCCTCTGTTACAGTTGTGGAAAACTGAGTCATCTAGCTAAGGAATGCCTTGGTGGAGGACCTAGTTGTCTTTGTTGCAAAGCTCTAGATCATGAAGTATTGGATTGCCCCAAAATGATTTCTAGGCTCAAAGGAATGAATCTGAATCCTAAGGAAGCTCCAAAGATAGTAGAACCTCAAAAAGAATCAGAGAAATTATTAATTCAGATGAAAGAAACCATGAATGAACACCGACGTGTCAGATTATTAGAGATCTTTAAATAAAAATAATGCATCAAAGTAAGGATAGGGGACTTCAACATTGATTATGTTCTAGATGGGGAAACATAGATGAATATCATGACCGAGAGAACGTGGGAAGCTATAGGGAAGCCTGCCATGACCCCTTCACTAGGAGGAATAGGAATCTTCAGAGGAAAATTGGTAAACCTATGTGGAAGGCTCACTCAGATATCTACGAATGTTAATGGAACTTCTACTGAAGAAGGTTTTGAGATTATTAAATTTATTGAGGACAACGCCCCGTTTACTATGTTACTTTTAAAACCTTGGATTGACAGAGTCAAGTTAGATGGAAGAAAGAAACAAAAGTTTTGGAACAGAAGAAACAAGAATTAAAAGATTTTATGACCAAGAAGATTGCACAATTGATTGAAGAACAGAAGAATAGATCAAAGTTCCTTGACACTAGAGACCCCAATGTCGAAGCTGGAAGAATGTCAGAAGGTTTATAGAAGACTAAAGCACCTATCCCAGAGAAAGAAGAATTATTATCCCAGAGATAATCTCAGCAGCACGCAATGACTATGCTAAAAGAAGATAGGAATCAGAAAGGAAAAAGACAGACCGAGTTGAATATTACTGGGAAGAAGGCTAGAAATTTAAGTAAGAATAGGGAGAAGATTGAAAAGTTACAGGTTTTTCTAGATGGAACATCACAGAAAGAAAACTTGTAGAATTTGAGCTTCACCGAGATATCAGAACAACGACCTATGGCACTTTGTCATGGCGAAGCACTATAGTCATTGGACCGATATACCCGTTCGACTTCCGCCCTGAACGGACATAAAAGAATTAAAGGATCGCCACCAGACCATTGGACCTCGCCATAACAGATAGATCAACATTAATGGAATCTTCATACCCATTACAAGCAGACCATTGCCCAATTTCTTATTTATATCGTCACGCCATGCTTGAAGAACACTTTTGTCAACTAAGAATTTGAGGCTCGCAGAAATATTGATTGTATACAGTGGTCATTGCGGTCTGATTGTTCATCCTAGTGCAGTATCTGAGATCATCGTGACCCCAATTATTTTTCCCGAGCGCGTATGTCTGACAAGCTCACCGTAGTTGAAGAATCCATCACATAGGTCCTCCTTGGTTTACTGACTGAGAGATTCATGTCAAAAAGAGGAATGTCCACCAGAGTCCAAGCATCATCGACAAGAGGAGTAGCAACTTATCCATCCACTACTTGAGCTAGACCATCCTGACATGTCGATGAGAAGTGAACGAAGCATAAGGATGATCTCGCGAATGCTAAACTGATTCCGATCATTTTTCCTGCTTACCTACCCCCTCTGCATGGTGAAATCGACCATGAAAGTGTGCCCCAAGAATTTGAGTATGATATGATAACTGCGTACCTACTGAAAGGGGTGCGCACAGTTCATGCCAATCAGGACAAGCTCGTAGCATTGAATTTTAGCAACTTCAACCTCAGTGACAGGAGAGTCTACAGTATGCTCACCCCACACAAGTATCTAACGAAGCTGAAGGGAAAGAACTCGAAGATCATCCCACAGTCTTGGACCCAGAACCTCGCGCAATCAACATTGTTGAATGTCATGAAGATCCTGCACTTTGGCAGGCACAAGGAGGTGAATGCATGTGTAAAGTTGCTTTTGTCTTTCTATCACGAAGGCTAATTGTGGTTGAACCATTGTGTCATAGTGGATCCGACCTTGATTAATCATATCACAGGACTCAATATGCAGGGCCCTGACCCACAATAGTTTTATCCTGGAAAGACCACAAACAGAACGCTAGCAGTGAAGATCAAAGAAACCTATGG
>JASDQU010500461.1:38087-53913 GCA_032191745.1 Picea mariana
AGCAAGCAATGGCAATCGAATGTTGTCTTCCACATATACTACAACCAGCTGAAGACCACCATCCAGGCTATGCCTCGCATTACCCTGAACATGCTCCACAGATTCACACCCTTAATGAAGTTCAGCGTGGATCACCACTTCATTTATATAACATCATGAGCTGATGAACACAAGCAACAGTTGTAGTCTTATTACAAGTTGACAAAGGAAGACATCAAAGGATCACCAAGGATTGGTCAACTAGCCTTCTCATTCCAGCGAACCCCACAGAGTTGTCCGATATTTATAGCCCAGAGACTATACCGGATACACCATGACCAATCAAAACGAAGAATCCTGAAGAGGTTCACGAATTAGACAGTGCATCTATAAGGACTGCCTCTATCACCCTAGACAAAGGAGGTGATGGTGAAGAGATAGAAGGCGCAGAAATTGAATAATAGAAAGGTGAAGTACCACCTCCTAGGGATGAAGAAGACTTGTCGAAGAAAAGGAAGGTCTCACCTTTGAATTCTTCCTCCTGAAAGAAACCTAGAACCCTTGTAACCAAGATGTGAACTACCCTCATGTTGGATGACTTTGATTTCATCGTTGCAATGGTAAATGATGCTTCAAAGGAGATAATAGAGAAGCAGGAGGAAAAGCAGTAGCAGATGTATAACCGTATAGATATTGAACTCCAAGGAGTGTAGCAGGCACTCCAGTCTAGTCGCGTAGTCCCCACTATATGCCTCTGACAGTAGGTACAGTAGAACCAGGAGATGAGATAGCTCAACTTCACTGGATTGTTGATATGGTCGAAGCTCACTTTCGACAAGCTCAAGAAGACACAACACAATCCACCTAGGCTTTGACATAGGTATAGGGAATACTTGTCGAGCAGCGCAGTGCTACCAAAGGAGAAAAACTTGCACTTCAAGTATAGTGGGACAAAGAGAAAGAAGATCTACAACACAACAAGGAACAATTTCTCGTAGAGCATCTTGAAGACAAGGAACTAATCAACAGTGCACTCCACTCTGTGACTGTTATCTAAGTATAGGATGAAGAGAAAGTTCCACAGCAGGTGGCATAGCTTGAAGAAGTTATACAGAAGCTTCAGCAGTGCATCGTCGATCTAGAACTCTGCATTGTGACCAAGACCCCTCAGGAGATAAGAGACCAACGAGACGCAACTGCTCCCAGTGCAGTTGAACGATTGAAATCTCTTTCCTTGGAGTGTAAGAAGCTCAGAAACCAGAGCACCCAGACTTATGAGAACCTTACAAAGAATCCAGAGTTACGGGCATTGGAGTCATAACTCTAGGAAGCAAAGAAGCATGTGAATACATTACAAGCGTAGTTGAAGGCCCTATATGCAGTGGATGGAATGAAAATATCTCATGAACAATGCACAAGTCAATAGAATATACATATGATCCAGAGAAAAGCGATGGAAATCACTCAGTGAATCCAACCGGTGCAAGACAAGGCATGCATGTTATTTTCCAAGATCAAAATCCAGGGAGCAGAGCTTGAGTAAGTTGTCATCACTGCAGAACAACACTTGGAAGGACCAGTAAATGACACAGTGATCCTGTCATTTGCCTAGTAGGAGGCCACAGCAAAGCAGCAGGTCGAAGCAGCTCGAGCCAAGATCGAGGCTTTCGAAGAAAAATTGTGCAGACCAGAGTGACTCAGGACAAGTCACAGGTGAGTGTTGGGGGCATGTTGGCCCTTGAACAAGTTTTGGGATAACCTTGGTCATTTTGACCTATTTTGGGACTTCGACATCTAGTCAAAAAAGGAGCGCCAAGAAAAGAAGATATCATGAGATATCGGTCCACTTTTGGGCCTCTTTTAGGGTTTTGGGTTAATGTAATGGGAAGGGGATGTTGGTCCGTGGGCTTACCCACGTTTAGGCCCACTTTTTTAATGTATAAAAATATACTCAGGTAATGTAAGAATGGTCAATGGCTTAGTGCTAGTAGTTATATCTGTGTGATCAGATATGGATTGTAAATTCTTCATGCATGATTGTAAGAGGCTTGCATATCTAAGTGCAAGTTGTTGTAAGAGGTTGTAGAAGGCTTTGTGATGAAGTACAAGGAAGAAGGATCTAGTGAGCTGCGGAGATATTCTGTCCTGTGTGAAGTAAGGGTTTTGAGTGGCTTTGTGTTGTAACCAATTGAAGACAATAATAAAGAAGAAGAGTTGGTGAACATAGCCCCAGGGAGGGGGTGAACCACGTAAATCTGTGTATTATTCTTTGTGCTTTGATTTGATGTGTTTATCTCTTCCATTGCTAAGTGCTTTGATATATTTAGATAGATCTACTTAAGCTTTGTGCTTCCTAGATGTGTATGAATGTTAGACCTGATGTGTATGAAGATGATTAGTGTTGATCTACTAGATCTGATCTATTTTACTATTGCTAAGTTCTTAAATATCTTATATCTAAGTGAATGTTGAGATGCTCTGTGCTATCTGTCAAGTACAAGAAGGGTTGAATATTGATGAATAATCGATGATAAGTGCACTATAAGGATAGAATCACAGGTCTGTGTCCCAGCTAAGGTTGCAGACACCCGAGTCTTGCAACCACCCCTGCCTCTACCTCGGGTGAGACTTCATCTGCTTCGCAGGTGTTGCTGAAAGGGTTGGTAGTTAGGGATTTGTCGGTGCGCTCTTGAGAATTGAACCCTAGGTCTGCCCCTATGCCAACAGACACCTACAAATTTTTATTACACATTTTGTAAGTCAGTAGGTCATGATTATAGAGATTTTAGGGCCTATGACCTCATGCATGAAAGTTCAATGGATATATAAAAAATTCAAGGCAAAGTATAACAAGAAGGGAACACTATGCAATATAATTCCTCGGGAAGAGGAAACTTCAAACCTCGTGGTGGATTCAGAGGACGAGGATGAGGAGGAGGTATGGGTCAAGGTCAAGGCTAGATCATTTGTTATAACTGTGCACAGCCAGGTCATTTGGAAAGGGACTGTCAAAACCCTTGTACCACTTGCAGTTACTGCAACTCATTTGAAAATGTCATAGAATATTGCCCTGTACTATTAGCCAAACTTCAAGAATGACGAGGAGGAAAACAAAAAGTACAACTAATCATAGAAAAACCTAATAGAGAAGATCCCAGATTCATTGTAATCACTAGAGGAGGAGTTGCTACAGGAGAATACAGGGTGACTCTAGGGAAGACTACAAAACAATGAGGAGTTAGAAAAGCTGCAGAGAAGACACAAGAGTTTGATCCAAAGAAAGAGAAACAAATATTTGAGGAAGAAAGATACCAATTTGGGAGAGATCAGGCTTCTTCATCAAAGGCTCGACCAGAAGTAAGAGAATTTGGAATTCCTCTACCATTTGATTGGTCTGCTTCACCTAGAGAAGGAAAAGAGGTAAGTAAGCTTATGGAATTTTTATGCACTTGCATTAATTTGATAAAGGATGAAAGCACTGTACAAGAGATACGAAAATTGATCAAACAGTATGAGTTGGGAAAGGTAGATCCCTTAGTAGAGAAGTACATCAAGTATCCAAAAAGATAAGGACAAATAAGGAGATACAACTTAATGCTCAGATCGAAGATTATGATATAGAATATGTGGTCCTCGACTTAGGGTTGGAGGTCAATGTCATGATGAAGCAGACCTGGTCACTGATGGGAAAACCTAAGTTGATTTATTCCCCTATCAGGCTCAGGATGGACAATCAACAAGTTGTGAGCCCCTTCGAAATATTGGAACATGTCCCTGTGGACATCAATGGGGTTAGAACATTTGTGGACTTTGAGGTGATTGAGATAGTCGATGATAGTTGTCGTTATCCCGTGCTATTAAGAATTGATTGGGATTTCAACAATTCTATTGTTGTTGATTTGAAGAAAAGAGAAATGACATTTGAAGGTGATGGCCTTAGGGTCATCGTACCTTTGGATCCTGATGAAGTTCGCAGATACACAGAACCCATCAGAGAAGAATATCACGCATATGAGTTGGAGAATATATACAAATTGATGGAAAGACAACATGATTACATTAATCCTACAGTAGATGGGAATTTAAGCTGGCAAAGTGACAACGCATGTTCATCAGACTCAAAAGAAGCACTGGAAAACTGGTAGAATAAAATGTATGAAGTATCTACATGGAGATGTGCTAGACTGACCAGAGAAGTTCGCTGGATCGACACAACAGTAAGTAATTTACCCACATTTGATGGTTTGAATCACTTAGAAACTTTCTTACTGGAATTTGAAGAAATTGTACCAGTACAATAGAGATGGTTGGAACTAGATGAAGATTTGAAATCTACTCCAGCAAGATAGTGGGGAACACATAAAAGGAACATCGCAGACTGGATACAATGTCGCACTTTGATGACAACATGATTTTCAGAACAAGTCGAAGGATGTGATGTTAGGTGCACAGGTCAAAGTTGTCTAAAAGACCATGTGTGAGGTTGTGAGGAGGCCTGGAACAACATTCCTCAAGAGAAGTGGGTGCATAAATTTATTAACACTCTGGACACAATGCCTATCAACTGGTATCTGCAAGCAGAATTGCACCTCATCACTGCAAATTGGCAAGGTATGACCCAGAATTTTGTAGCTACATTTTTATTTGAAATTCAACACCCTCTGGTAGATCAAGCATTATAGGTTGTAAGACATAAAGTATTTGAGGAAGCACCTAGCCTCCCTGTGGAGAAAGAATAGGATGAATGGACTGCACCTCTTTAGAAATTGCAAGGATGTTACAATATCAATGCCGATGAAGACGATGATCCTAGGAAGGTGAACATTGCATAAATAGAAGGAAAGAGAGATGTCAAAGGACCAGGATTTGAGCTACCCTTTATTGGATAGGAAATTAAAATCAATAAATTCAACATTGGAACGGAGCAAGAACCTAAGCTTGCTAATGTTGGAGATTACTGGGATGATTCCATTATTGATAAGATCACAGAGTTACTACATGAATATCAGGAATTGTTTCCAACCAAGTTCAATAATATGAAGGGCATTAAAGGACCCATGGGAGAGATGAGGATCCCCTTGAAACTAGATGCAAGGCCAGTCAGGAAAAGACCCTACAGATTGAACCCTAAATACAAGGATAAAGTGAATATTGAATTAGACATAATGTTGGAAGCAGGAATCATAGAACCTGTTTAAGAATCAGAGTGGATTAGCCCTATTATGGTTCAGGATAAGAAAATAGGAGAGATCGGAATATGTGTAGATCTCATAAAGATGAATGATGCATGTTTGCATGACCCATTCCCTACATTGTTTACTGACGAAGTGTTAGATAATGTAGGAGGACAAGAAGTCTACTCCTTCACCGCTAGATTTTCAGGTTATCACCAGATCGGGATTTCCAAGGAAGATCACCACAAAACCACATTTGCAACAGAATGGGAATCCTACCAATACACAGTTCTTCCTTTTGGATTGAAGAATGCACGAGCTATCTTTTCTAGGGTGGTGGTCGAAGCATTCCAAGAGTTTTTACATAAATTTCTAGAATCCTATTTTGATGACTGAACTTTTTTTAGCTTATTGCAAAATCATGTTGAATGTTTAATACTAATGTTGGATAAGTGCAGGCTATGCCAGATTGCCCTGAACCTGAAGAAGTGCATCTTCTTTTCACCCTTTGGAGTGTTGCTAGGCCATATTGTTTGTAAGAAGGAATTTCTAGTAGATCCATCTAAGATTCTCATTATTGTCGATCTACCCCCTCCTGCTTCAGTCAGACAGTTGTGCACTATGCTAGGACATACTGGATACTATAGGAATTTAATTAAAGGCTACACATAGATCAAAACACTCATGGAGAATATTTTGAAGAAATATTTTTAGTTTCAATGGACAGAAGAATGCCAACAAAGCTTCGACACACTGAAACAAAAAATGGTTACTGTGCCTATTTTGGTTTTCCCAAATTGGAGTAAGGAATTTCATGTGCATGTTGATTCATCCTCTATTGCATTAGGAGCAGTGTTAGCACAACTAGGAGAAGGAGACATTGACCACCTATTAGCCTTTGCTACGATGAAACTATATACAGCTAAAATCAATTACACCACCACTGAGAGAAGGGTTAGCCATGGTGTATGCACTACAGACGTTTCATCACTACTTGTTAGGAGGACACTTTAAGATGTTCATTGATCACTCCGCATTGAAATACCTAGTCAATAAGCCAGTGTTGGAGGGAAGGATATGCAGATCACTTTTTCTTCTTCAGGAATATGATTTTGAGATTGTGGTAAAACCAGGAAGGATGAACAAGGGACCTGACCACTTGTCTAGGTTGGAACATGGAGAGGAACCTACTAGTTTGGAGCATACACTACTAGATGCACAGTTGTTGGCCATTAGAAATATTGATGATCACTTCACAGAGATAGTCCAGTTTCTTTCAACAGGAAAAACACCTCGTGAATACACAATCATTCAGAAGAAACAACTAGTAGTGCGCGCTGTAAATTTTTCACTTATAGCTGGACATCTATATAAGATGGGACCTGATGAGATCCTGAGGAGATGTGTTATGGAATAAGAAAGACTGTTGATTATGGCAGAAGCACACGAAGGGATCTCATAGGACACTACGCAGGAAAAGAAACAACACATAAGGTTCTGCGAGTTGGCCTCTGGTGGACTACTTTACACAGAGATGCTAAAGACTACTACAAAGCATGCGATGTATGCCAAAGAGTTGGGAAACCTTCCAGAAGATATGAGATGACTTTAGCACCCTAGCTAACCTTATAGGCCTTTGATAAATGGGCTATTGACTTCATGGGACCTATCAACCCACCAGGGAAGCGCACAAGAACTAGATACATAATCATTGCGACAGAGTATTTGACACGATGGGCAGAAGAAAGAGCAGTTAAGGACTATAATGAAACTACAACTGTGTGTTTCATATTTGATGATATCATAACCAGGTTTGGATGCCCAAAGATCCTCATGAGTGATCAAGGTACACATTTTATTAATAAGACTATTGAAGCCTTGACTCAGGAATTTGAAGTTCATCACCAAAAGAGCACCCCATATCACCCACAAGCAAACAGTACAGTTGAAGCATTCAATAAGATCTTGGAGACTGCGCTGACGAAGATTTGCAGTGTAAACAGAGATGACTGGGATTTGAGAGTACCAACCATATTATGGGCCTATAGAACCACTTGCAAGAAGTTAACAATGCAGACTCCCTTTAAGTTGGTTTATGGCCTAGAAGCAGTTGTGCCCATGGAATACTTAGTTCCTATCCTGAGAATTGTAGCGTTCATAGATATAGATGACACTGGTGTTGTTCAATAGAGGCTTGTGCAGTTGGTCGAACTAGAAGAAGATAGATTCATTGTAGGATTTAATTAGTGGGTTCAAAAGGAATGAGAAAAGGCCTATTATGACAGGCATATCAAGAAAAATTCATTCAGGCAAGGAGATCTGGTATTAGTATATGACAACAAGTTCACGAAGCATCCAGGGAAGTTCAGAACACATTAGTTGGGGCCATATGAGGTCATCTATGTCACAGAAGGAGGAGTTACCCATCTAAAGACTTTGAATGGGGAATGGAAGGAAGGTTTGGTGAATGGGAGCCAGTTAAAATTGTACTATGACAACCAGTTGCCTCGCAACTCTCGGTAAAAATAGAAGGAGAAGGTTCTACATACCAGGTGCAGTTGAAACTGGGTACCAGCCACAGAAAAAAAATTATGCACACATTGGGGGAGGATAGAGCAGAAATCACAGGCTACCCTGCGCAGTATGAAGTCGAATTAAAATAGAATATTCAGATCAAAGTGCCTTGGGATGAGTCACAGGTGAGTGTTGGGGGCCTGTTGGCCCTTGGTTATGGAAGGAAGTGAATATTAAGGGAGAAAAGGAAAAACATGAACTGCATGGAAGGAAGGTTGACTGAGATCAGGTCGAAGTGGTTAAAGAAGAAGAAACGATGGAGCAAAGTCCGAGAGAGAAAGTCATTGGACGAGGAGATCAAGGAAGAAAAATAAGCAAGGAAGGTGGATCATGGACAACTCAACAAGCAAAAAAATCCATCATTGGATGCTTTGGAGAACCTCATGGGAAGGAAGGAAAGATAGGCTGGCGAAGACCTAAAAACAAGGGTCAAGTGACCTAGGGTTTTAGACACCTAGGGTTTTGGTATCTATGGTTTTGACACCTAGGTTTTGGCCTAAGGCTATTGGTGAGCTATTGTAATGTATAAATAAAGGTTAATAGGACCTTGAATGGGTTCGTTGGAGAGTTACATGATGTATGATGAGTGATGGTTGTTATTTCTAAGAGAGGAGTATTGTGAGGTAAGAGAAGCCTGTATTGTAAGATCTTCAGCTAGGTGCGAAGATCAACCCTGCAGCTGGGTGCACAGGCAAGGGAAGATAGAGAGAAGAGAGAAGATCTGCAAGCTAAGAGTCCAGATAGAACTGTAAGCTTTCTCCTAATATATTATAAAGCATAATTCTGTGGATGTAGCCCTAGGGAGAGGGTGAACCAAGTATATCTTGTGTTGTGAGTGCTTGATGTCTTGTTCTTTTACCTTTTGATAATTTGTAGATGCATTATTGTGTTAGATCTGAGACATAACTACGCAGGTAGGATAATGCTTGGTAATAATAACTAGGTTGATGTGTGTTGTTGTTATAGTGGATCCACTTTATATTTCCTCTGGTTGTAGACATTTGTGTCTGTTAGGTTATGAATAGTGTTATTGTTGAAATTAGATTACATAGATCCTAAAATATGATTGGAATTGTTTGATTTTGTTACAGAATTGGTTAAATATTGTCAAACCCGAGATAGCAAAGGAAATCTTGAAGATGCGCAAGCTATTGAAGGTTGAGGAATTTATGGCGCAAGGCAGTTTTGAAGATTATTGATTTTCTTATATTGTAACTTTATAATAGTAAAGAAATCCTGAGGATCTCTCGATCCTCAGGATAGCTTAATTTACCTAGATTATTGTAATATATAAGGGGTAATAGATCCTAGAAGGGATATAGAAGAATTGCACCCAAGAATCCATAACTTAAAATTGCTCTGTGTTAGCAGTTTTTGTAAATGTTGTACCAACTATGAAATCAATAAAAGCTTTGAACAGTTTTACCATTTCTACATACTGAGTTTTGAGTAGCAGTGCTTCTAAGGACCAAGGGCCTAGTCTGAAGGAGCTATTGTTCGACCTGTAATTGTATCAATTCAATTTATGTTTTGTGATTCGATTCTCTTTTACAATAGTTAAATGAATGCATAAGTGTGTTGATGATTTTATATCATTTGCGTGCAAGAGATATACATTTCCTTAAGCATTAAATGTTTGTTGTTCCAGTTTCTATTACTGAGGTTTGATGCGTGACAGTTCCTCATAATTTCATATGCGTTGTTCCTTTTACTTAGATTTGCAATTGATGTTCCTTTCAATTAGTTTACATTTGTTGTTCCTTCCCGTTAAGATATAGTTGTTGTTCCTTTCAATATAAGTACAATTGTTGTCTCTTTCGATTAGATTACAGTCGTTGTTTCTTTCCATAGATAGAGTGATTCGCCTTTTCTTTCCAGTAATTTGATTCATAGTAATAGTCAATTCTGCAAGTCTTTATTTAGATTCAATTATTTCTTTTAGTTAAAATGAATTCAATAGATTAATTAGTTCCTTTCCATTTCACAGCATTAGATTTCAATTCCTGGAATCTTTAATGATTGTTTGAGGAACTTGATTGTTGATAAACTCATATTTTCTTTAACTACACGATTTTAGCCTCTACGAGCTATCTGCATAGACTTTGCTTATATTCTTGAGATAAAAGACGAATCCTCGGGTTGATAAATTAATGTTAAACTAAGGTTGTTTTTAGACATCTTTAGACCATATGAAATTGAGGAAGTCCATGATAATGGCACGGTCAATTTAAGCACCATCGATGGCTCTGGATCTCCATTTCTAGTTAATGGGCAACGGCTATGACTTTACCATCATCCGCCTTCAAAATAATCCTTCTACCAAGAAGTAAGTAAAGATCCTACCATTCAGATTTTGGCTGGTTGGGAAGGCAACCCAGCCACCCCAACTCCATAAACGATGAATTTTGTTGACACTATACATATTGTATATAGCTCTCAATTAAATTATTGTGTTATTAGTTTCCTTTTTGTTTATTATTATGAAATCCACTTGAGAAAATCATAATGAACACAACAAGCACTCGTTTATTTTCCTCACTCTTGCTTTATCTTGTCACAAAGACCTTGTCTTTCATGGAAAATCCATTATTTGTTTCCTTTATAGCAGTAAACAGACAAATATTGAACGCTTGTTGTTCCTTTTGTGTGCCTGCTATTCCTTTTGAACACTTGTTGTTCCTTTTGCGCGCCAGCTGTTCCTTTTGCGCGCCAGCTGTTCCTTTTGAACACTTGTTGTTCCTTTTGCGTGCCTAATGTTCGTTTTGAACACTTGTTGTTCCTTTTACGTGCCTGTTTTTCCTTTTGAACACTTGCTATTCCTTTTGTGCACCTATTGTTCCTTTTGAACACTTGATGTTCTTTTTGCGTGCCTACTGTTCCTTTTGAACACTTGTTGTTCCTTTTGCGTGCCTGTTGTTCCTTTTGAACACTTGTTGTTCCTTTTGCATGCCTGTTGTTCCTTTTGAACACTTGGTGTTCCTTTTGCACACTTGTTGTTCCTTTTGAACACTTATTGTTCCTTTTGCACGCCTATTGTTCATTTCTTCGTTCCTTCCCTACATTGCTGATAAAACGCCAAGCCATTCCTTTGGGGTACGACTTTCACCAAATAATTTTCACCAGCATTATTTATAATTATCATCACAACGATCTATCATTATTTTGTGGACTATCTCCCATACCTTATCAAATTGTTTTTTGGATTACTTTCTTCAAAATATCTTAAACCTTGTTCATAACCTATAGCCATCATAATTCGTTTCTTTTTCCCTTATACATACAAATACACTTGAATGATATCTTTCCTTTGTATTATAATAAGGAGTCTTAGGCACACTTTTACTTGTCATCCTTACACTTATTTACGCCGTCCCTTACTCTTAAGGAGTAAATGAGCCTCCCTTAATACACCTCTAAAAAAAAAAAAGCAACAATTTTTTTTTCCCACGAAGAATAGGGGGTCTTATCACGAGCCAACCACGATCATAAGATACTAACCTAAGTGACATTCCCACTATGTCTACCACACCAGGTCAATGGCTTTTGACATTTTCTTTTGTCAAAGGACAAGAGGTCTCATCACGAGCTGGCTTGTTCACTTAAGTTACACTCTAGTGAGTGGCATTATCATCATCTGGATACCAAACCAGGATAGTGGTATTTCAGGAAAAGACAATTCAAATATTTAAAAAAAAAAAAAAAGGAATAAAGATAAGTAATAAAAATTTTCCATAAAGAATAGGGGGTCTCATCA
Source organism: Picea mariana (assembly GCA_032191745.1). Lineage (NCBI taxonomy): Eukaryota > Viridiplantae > Streptophyta > Pinopsida > Pinales > Pinaceae > Picea > Picea mariana. Next base: position 49,569 of record JASDQU010500461.1, read on the forward strand.
CAAGCCAACCTACCACGATCATAGGATAATAACATAAGTGGCATTCCCATTATGGATACCACACCAAGGCAATGGCCTTTGACATTTTCTCGTCAAAGGACAAGGGGTCTCATCACGAGCTGGCTTGTTCACTTAAGTTACAATCTATTGAGTGGCATTATCACCATCTGGCTACCAAACCAGGATAGTGTTATTTTTGGAAAAGATGATTCAAATATTTATCAAGGATACAGGCTCATCTAAGGGTTAAAAAGAAAACTTGTTGAGGCTATGGACGCCTGCTGACAGAAGTGGCTCTGCCTGTGGTATGGAAGTTTACCTTAAATGCCAAGTTTCTGGGTGTCTCTAGATTTCCTTCACTCAATAACGAGGCTATCATTTCGGCTATATTCAATAAAATAGAAAAGTAACAACATTATGATATGTGGGATATTATTTTAAATGAAAAGATTTAATTTATTCGGCTTATGTATCCTTAAAGAATTTTTTTTTAGTATAGGTATATTAAATTCAATTTTTTTTCCACAAAATAGGACTAGCATTTAATGATTACCGTTAAAATATGTTTTTTGAAAATTAATGATTGATCCCCATTGGCGGCGGCAGTGAAATCATTATCTCTCACCGGAAATACCTACACTCATTACATTCCCCTACACTGATGGTCGAGGTCAACCTCTACATTAATGAGGGGAGTGGACACTCAACACACTTCTTGATAAAATATTAATGATTGTAATAAATACCCACATTTGTAAACACTTGTTGTTCTCTGATATTTTCTATTTTCGGTAATTTTTTCCTCCAAGATGGTCTAACCAAGTCTGCTACCAGGAACAATATTCATTCACATTTTCTCACAAAAATGGGTGGCAGAAGTGTGCGCAGGGAACTAACTTTAGTACAGGTTACAGAGAAGGAAAGATAAATCCTACACCATCTAGGGTGGACAGAGTACTTCAACCATTTGCAAGGATATGACATGAATGTCACGCTTGAATTCTTTCAAAATCTGCAAGAAATCTCTATGGTACAAGACATACAAATCTCAGTCACCCTGAAAATCTTAGCAGAGGTCACAGGCCTCCCTAACAAGGGTATTCAGTGGACAAGAAGATACACAGCACTGAAGGAAGATGTGGAATCTTTCACAGACCTTGGGGAAGAATTGGATAAGAAGGGAAAGGGACTTAATCCCAGTACCCTCAAGGAACCATGGAAGGAACTGGCAGGGGTAATTTAGCGGTACATCACCTGTGATGGACAATACGATGTAATTCAACCTCACCACCTCAAATTGTTGGCAGCCTTAAAACAACGGTTATTACTTAATCTACCTTTCTTTCTGAATTCCATATTACATGAGGTTGCATTAAGAACACAAAATTCCAAGGATCCTGTTACTGTTATCATCCACCACATATTAGTTAAAATGATAACAAATAAAGCATTGAGTCAAACTCAAATGACCTGGGATAGTCTGATTGAGGCCAATAGACCTCCAAAACTAGAGCAGGCTGAATTATGCCATGAAGACCCACCATAGGAAATTGAATATAGACAGGAAGAGGAGACTATCGCCCAAAGAGAAATTCCATCTCCTCAAACTGAAGCTGAGGCAGACCCTGCCCAAATCACAGAGGCCCAGACCTCACAAACACAGGCATTAACAAAAAAGAGGAAGAGAGCAACGGCTACCCCTAAATCCATCATTAAGACAAGGAGGAGAAGCAGATGAATTTAGGAAACGACTGAAGCAATTCAGGATACAACAAAACAGGCTGAAGAACTTCATAATTTTATAGAACAATCTCTACAGGAAAATGTTCAAGAAATTGGGCAAGCAGAACAGACCTCACAAAGGAATGATCAAGAAGACACCCAACCAACATTAGAGCATCTGGCAGAACAATGTTTGAAGAGCTATGAGGCAGAAATAGCTCAGGTTTTGGCGAGCTTAGGAACCTCAATTGACAGAGGCACAAATAATCCAGAAAAATGCCCAGAACAAGCCTCCTCTTCAAAACTAGCTAAAGATTTTCCTAATATTGAAATGTCTTTTCCAGAGGACACAACACAGGAAGAACCTCATTTTGAAATGAGAAGCCCTCTTGGACAAAAAAAACATTTGAAGGAACAGAGGAACAACCATCTACTGGCCAGAATGAAGAAGACCTTGAGACCTCTCATAAACAGAAATTAGCCAAGAGCCATAAGAAAATTAGAAAGTTAAAAAAAGAAAACAAAGTGTTGAAGAAAAAGGCTAAGAAGGTTGCAATATTAAAGCAGAAGATGGGTAAACTCAAGGAAATTATTAAGGAATTGAGGAAACAACTAGAACAAGAAGATAAGGCCCATAGAAGAAAGAAAAACAAAAGGGCCAGAGTGCAAGGAATAAAGCCTCTTCCTAAAGAAGCAGTCACTACAAATTCTATAGGGATACAGACAGACCCTGAAGAAATAGTAGTAGAAGAGGTTATAGCTCAAAATGAGGAATTAATTCCCTTATAAACACAAGAAATGATGACATCTATAGAAACAATTGATGATGAGGTGTAGAAAAATACCCTAGTATTAGAGGAAACATCCCAAATCCTTGAGCAGAATGCTACCATCAGGAGATTGGAGGAAGAATTGATGCAGTCTCAACAAAACCTGATTCAAAACATAAATGAATTACTGACTATGGAAGAGCATCAGGCACTCCAGTCCCAGAAATAGAGTGTTATTGTGGACAAACTAGAAGCAGAGCTTACACAGGCCCAACAAGCATTAACTCAATCCAAGGAGGAGATGGGCGCTATGGAAGAATACCAAGCATCCCAATCTCAAGCACTGGGTGTCACCATTGACAAGCTAAAGGCAGAGCTGGGACAAGCCCAGTGAGCATTGGCTCAACACCAAGATGAGATGGTCACTAGGGATAAACATCAAAATATTTTTAAACAAATGAGGGACATGACAGCAACAGAGAGTGAGACCTATGATGAGCTCACCAAAGCCCAAGGTAAGGTAAAGAAGGTACAAACCCAATTGGAAAAAGATTTGGAGAAAATCAAAGAAATATGTGATGTCTACTCTAATGCTATCAATTGCAAAGCCCCTGCCACCAACTACACTTTATTCTTGCTAAAACGACATCTGTTATTGAGAGTGAAGGCCATCAAAGCAAGTAAACCCATTACATTTTCCACTGTACCTGAGTTTATTTCATGTTTCAGAGAGCAGGATGAAAAGGTACAATACCTTCTGAGTGAGTTATACTTTCATAATTTCATTCTAGAATAAGAAAGGAAAGATAACCCTGGCCCATTCATAGGTGACATACAGTTTCAGGCATTTTTATCATTTACTCAGAACCAAGTCAGATGGGGTAAATCTCACAAAACCTTCCTAAAGAGGGAAACTGGGCTAGATCTATGGGTCAGAGGAGAGCCTCCAAAGTCCTTTCCATCCATTATGCGACATAAAAACTTTATGAAAAGAGGGGGGGTCATAGACTGCTTATCCCCTATCCCTCTACAAGTTATATGTTCAAGTATCACACATTTTAGAGAGCTTAAGGAAGAAGCTCTTCCTACTTCCAAAATGAGATGGGATGCATCCTTCAGTGAAGTAAAGAGTAGGGAACCCTTTGGGTATAGGAATTTCTTTGCAGCTACCTTCAGAATAGAAAGGTATTCTAGACTGCTCCAAGAGGAAGGACCTGCTTGGATTGGGTGTAGATATAATCCCCCTATCATATGGTTTCCTCCAGAAAGTTACCAAAAAGATTATCAAGTTAACAAGAAAAGGGAGGATGTTGCTTTTGGAGAACTCAAAAGAAGCAATGATTCAAGAGGCCTAGTGAACCAACCTTTCCACCTTACGGCATTACTTCTTTACATGTAAGATCTCATCCTGCATGAGGACATGCAAGAAGGTAAGTTGGGGGGTATGTTAGGTTATGAAAAAGGTATAAATATCTTCCTTTTTCCCACATTTCATGATATCATCTTGATTGAATTTTTGGTTAATTAGGAGCAAATAGGATAGAAAATGAATAATATACCCTTTAGCGTTATTGTTGAAATTAGATTACATAGATCCTAAAATACAATTGGAATTTTTTAATTTTTTTACAGGATTGGTTAAATATTGTCAAACCCGAGATAACAAAGGAAATCTTGAAGATGCGCAAGCTATTGGAGGTTGAGGACTTTATGGCGCAAGGGAGTTTTGAAGATGATTGAGTTTCTTATATTGTAACTTTATAGTAGTAAAGCAATCCTGAGGATCTCTCGATCCTCAGGATAGCTTAATTTACCCAGATTATTGTAATATATAAGGGGTAATAGATCCTGGA
>JASDQU010500462.1:21129-54729 GCA_032191745.1 Picea mariana
GTTACAATCAAATCAAGGTAAAAAGGGCAGATAAATATAAAACCACCTTTATTACTCATTTGGGTACCTTTTCTTATGAGCGTATTCCTTTTGGATTATCTAATGTAGATGCCACTTTTCAAAGAGCTATGCAAATAGATTTTGACGATTTGATCGGTAAGATCATTCAAATCTACCTTGATGACTTAACGGTGTACTCTAAAATCTGATCAGATCATTTTGGTCATCTGAAAAGAGTTCTCATGCGATGTAGGAAATTTGGCATCTCTCTAAATCCTTCTAAGTCCATTTTTGGCGTTACCGAGGGCAAGCTCCTTGGACACATTGTCTTCGATTCAGGAATAAGCATTGATCCCGAAAGGATTGTTGCCATCCTTAATATGTCTGCTCCCACTTCCAAGAAGGAGGTTCAATCTTTTATGGGGGTTATTAACTTCGTTTGTAGGTTTGTTCTAGATTTTCATGTGATGGTCAAACCAATTCATAATCTGCTTGAGCAAGATTGTTCTTTTTCTTGGATAGATGATGTCGAAAATTATTTTGTAGGAATCAAGAAAGCAATCAACTCCGCATTGGTTTTGGCGAAGCCATATTTTGAGAAGGAATTCACGATATATACTAATGCCACCAAGGAAGCAGTTTCTGCTATCCTCGTGCAAAATGATGACCAAGGTAATGAAAAACTAGTGGCTTACATGAGTCAAAGTTTGTATGATGATGAATTTAAATATTCTTTTATTGAGAAACATGCTTTTGCTCTTCTTAAAGTTGTTGAAAAGTTTCTCCATTTCATCTTAGGTAAGCATATGTTGGTAAAAGTCCCTTTACCTACTGTCAATTTTTTTCTCTCACAGACTTATCTTTCAGAGAAGCTTGCACATTGGCTTGCCAAGATCCAGAACATGATTTTAATATCATAACTTCTACCACTATCAAGGGATGTGAGTTAGCCCTTCACTTAGCTTAGCATGCTGAGAACAATGAAGAAATTGATGAATAGGATAGTTCCCTGACATCACCTTTTTACATTGATAACCAGATCCTTCATGTGTATGAACATCCCTGGTATAAGAATTTAGTTTACTACTTACAAAACCAAAGATGTCTAAACAACTTAAACATTCATCAAAGGAGAAGACTCTATCTTGAATCCGCAAGATACATAAATATAGGAGACTTCTTGTTTCGAAGATCTGTTGATGGTGTGTTGCTTCGTTGTGTAAATGATGAGGACGCACAGAAACTATTGCAAGAAACTCATGGCTCCTCAAATTCTGTCATTCATGTAGGAGGTCATTTTTCTGCTAAAACCACTGCTTTCAATATTATTAGAAAAGGATATTATTTGCCTTCAATCTTTCGTGAGTCTTGTGTTTTTTCGAGATCTTGTGACAAGTGCCAAAAATTTGTTGGGAATGAACGCCTTTCATCCATGCCATTACAACCTGTMCTCCCATACTTTCCTTTTTCCAAGTGGGGATTGGATTTTATTAGTCCTATTAATCCTCCATATTCAGCAGGACAAGTTTTTATTTTGACAGTCACAGACTATTTCACAAAATGGGCCAAAGTTGTCCCACTTAAGCATTCAATGAYGATCAAGTAATTTCTTTCCTTGAAAATAACATCTTTTCCATATTTGGTCTTCCATTGGAAATTATTACAGACAATGGTTTGGATTTCATTTCTGCTAAGMTTGCCCAATTTTTAGTTAAGTTGGGGGTTAAACATTTCACCTCATCAGTTTATTATCCCCAATGGAATGGGAAGGTTGAGTCTACCAACAAAAATCTGGTGAGAATCGTCAAAAGGCTCATTGAAGATAAGCCTCGTCAATGGCACACTCTCCTCACTTACGCCCTTTGGGAAAATCGAACTACCGCCAAGGTAAGCACTGGTTGCAACCCTTTCCATCTTGTTTATGGTCAAGAAGCCCACCTGCCTACTGAGCTGGAACTTTCTTCCTTAAGGTTGATGCTACAGATCAAAGAATTAAATTCTTCTGATGTTTCAAAAAGGATAAACGCACTCCTAGATTTAGAAGAGCAAAGGATGTTTGCCTTGGATCGTATAAAAAGGAGACAACATATTGTTAAGAAGTATTTCAACAAGAGTGTCAAGACAGACAAATTTAAAGTCAATGAAAAAGTATTGTTGTGGGATTCATCTCACACTGATAGGGGAAGACATTCAAAATTTCAAAAATTATGGTTGGGTCCTTTCAAGATCGCTTTTGTCCTCGGTACTAACTCTTACATTCTAAAATATTTATAGGAGCGATTGTTTTCCTACAGCACTAACGGTTCTCACTTGAAACATTATGTGGAACCAACTTGAAAAGTTCTAATGTTGTTTGGATTTTCTGTATATTAGTAGGTCTAGCTCTGCTTTCATTTTTCCACTGTTTTTCATTTCTTCTTTTACAATAGTTTTGATTTCTGCTTCCTTCTTGATAAGTTTCTTGTTGCTTTTACATTTTTGTCATTTTATTTCTGTTGTTTTAAATTTTGTAATCTTAATTTTGTCATGATTTTTATTGCTTTATCATCTTTTAGTTGATTTTGGTCAAGAATAAGATGTTGGATCAGTTCTTCAACAGTGACACTCTTGCAAGATATTGTTAGTCAATAAAAATCAAGCTTACACAACTGTTACGATGTTTCCCTTGAAAGCACACTTGAATTTGTTATCTGCTTTCATTGTTGTCTTATAAAGAAATTGGTTATCTCCCACTTTTGCTTTCCATTTCTTCATCCATTTGAGAGTTAAAAGAGAAAGTCCATAAAATTCTATCCTTGAAGTAAGAGCAAGTTTGGTTGAATGATTATGCATACAAGGATAAACCCCCTCATACTTAACATTTTTCATGAGTTATTCCCAAATTCTCGGTCATTTTTCCATTAAATCTGCTCACTTCCCCCTGTTGCATAATCATTCTAGTTATATATTATGATCTGTTGTTCTTGGTATACAAAACTATGTGTTCTTAGTTCTTAATCTGTTGGAAACATATTTCCCTGTGGAGTCGTCAGTTTGTTGACGATAAAAATTGCATCAAGGATTTCCTCCGCAAAGTGTTGCTAAAGCCTATTATTTAAACTAATCTAATGATATATAATACTAGTGGGTGGGACCCCCTTGTTGTCTGGAGGATTAGATAAGGTTCTTATTACACATTTATGCTCTTGTTCGACACTGCTTACAGGTTTCCACATGATTGATGATGAAATATCGGTTTTATTTGCAACTTAATGACAGATGGATAATGGATTTTATGTGTTGTTTTCGTTACTCTAAGTTTTAAAATCCATGTTATAAATGGCTTATGTTCATTGGAATTACATTTCTATTGTAGCCATGATTCATCACATGTTCCACCACCACAAGACACATGTTAGTTATAACAAGAGACAAAAGCAATATGGAATATATCCAAAAAAAGGAGCTATGCTATACTATGTGCAATTGAAATTTAAAAGGGTTGATGTTAGTCCATACTAGCAATGTTAGTGGCTATATGATTTTATTGAGTTATATGAAGGTGCATGTGATATATGTTATAGTATGTTTTGGATTAATGGTTAGTATGGATCGGGTGGCGCATTTGGCAAGTAATTTATGCAAGTTTCGATGCATGGATTAATGGCATGGATTAATGTTGGTTGGATGTCATGTATTACGTAATTGAATGAAGAGAGGATGGAAGCGACGTGAATTTACTGCACGTCACTCCATACTTCTCCCACTGGCGATCACCCTAGCTTGGTTATTGTTCATTTGATTTTCGTTGTGGTTAAGCTCTGATATGCAAGCGAGGAAGAAACTACTCGACCAAGCTCGCATTTTTAAGGCCATTCGGTTACAAGTATGTTTTTTTTCGCCCATCCATGAACTCGCTCTATTTATGAAATAAATATTGGCTTGGTGATGTATTGGTTTGTGTTTTTCTTGAGGCTGGAAACTGTGTAAACTCATGGTGTTTCACTGGAATGGTTGTTTGTTTGTTATTCGTTGCAAATGGAAAATTGGATGGTTGAAGTCACAATTTCATTAACTATTCTGTGTGAAGGAAGTTGTGATGGATCTTTGTTGTCTCTATGAGTTTTCGTTGGAGTGTTTCATTCGGTTTGGACTTGTTGGCCATCTCCTCATAGTCTTGTAACCATACTCGGTCGTATATGGTGTTATGGGGTTGTTGTGTATGATTTGAACCACCTTTGGGTCACTGCATATCATTTTCCACCTGGTTGTGGGCTCATTTTATGTTATTGATATCTGCACAGTTGGTTATGGTGGCTATTATGCCAAGAGGCTTTCTTTAGGGTTGGTTTCTATTACCTGGGCTCTGCATTCCTATCATCATTATTCGGATTTTTGGGGAAAACATGAGGATTATGCCCCTATGTGTTTTTGGTGTTGGTTACTGGCCAGTAAAAAACCTATGCTCTTATGCATCGTGTTCTACCCCATCGGGTGTGAACTGTCACCATGTATTGCAAGCTAAAGGTTATGTGGCATGTGTGTCCACCGCATTGTCTCGAAGGGTTCTCACATGTTGTTGATATGGTCAACTCCACTATCCCTGTGTCATAATGATCAAGCGAACCCTTGACTATTTTATTGTATTCATTGGTACCAAGCCCGATTTTTATTAACTCAACAGTCACACTCTGTTGGTTATCTGGTTGACTGTTATAGTTGTTGGGTAGTATTAACAGTGGTTTTGATTATTGGCTCGTCTCTGTTTGATCGCCTAGTTGGAGGGTTGTGATTGGAAATGATAATTGTTATACAATCGATGCCTTCCTTTGTTATGACAGTTGAATCGATAGCTCGGCATTGTTTTATGGTTTGATTGGGAGTAATTAGATCTGTATAGTCACAGAAATTCTTCCTTGTGTTATGCGTTGGTCTGTATGTTTCCTATAGCATGATATAAATTGAAATAATGGTCATTGTTACTGTGTGTTTTAATTTCCCAATCGGGATTATTTCAATTTGAAGTATTGATGATTGTGGCTTGGTTGTCCACTATGTATGATTTATGGATATCGTACATCATATCATTTTATTGCACCATTTGAGATGGGCACGGGGTTTTTAGTAGTGTATTTTCATTGCAATTTAATTGTTAAATTGGTTGAAGGAATGGAATCGAGCATGTTTTAAAATATCTTGTGGTTGTGTTTGATTTGAGGAATTAATTTATTGAAAGTGGTTAAGGTTTTGATGTTGAACAGAGTTGAAACAAATGACAGTGTGTTCATTGGAATTTTGTTTTAAATATAAAATGGAAGAAATGAGAGAAAACATAATTCTTATACAGGATGTTTGGAAGGCATATTGATGTTGAGTATGATGACACTTCGTTAATTAAAAGGGTTGAATATTTAAATGTGGAAAGTGAACAATTTTTAACACACAGTATTGTTTAATTGGCCACAGTAATTGATTAATTGATGTTGGGATAGTAGTTTTGAATAAAGAATTGTTTTATGGATTACTTAATTAATTTTTCAAACAGTATCTGCTCTTTTCCCCTACCATTATTTCACTTTTCACTAATTACAATCCCCTCGCCTTCCCATATTCATTATCTACTCCTTGTTCCTAAAATTTAAATACAGTTAAAGGAAACTCTGTATTATGACAGTTTAAAATCACAGGGATGAATTACAATGATATATTCTTTTGGTTTACGATACAGTTGATTGTTTGTTGTTTGTGAGTAGTAATCATGATCGTTTCCCCCTCATTTTAACATTTTTCACTCAATACAACCCCTCACATATCCCAGAACCTTTGTTCACCCCCTGCTCATTGACAACTATAAAACGATTTGTATGGATTGGATTGCATGAGTCTGATATGTTGTTGAGCCAAATTTTGTTTCATATTTTAAAAGAGTTGTCATGTATGGTTGTTAAAGAAACTATTTGATAAGCAATTATGCATACAGGAATGAGCTTTTTCAGTAGAGGTATTCATGGCAGAGGTAATCGAGGGAGAGTTAATTGGACCAGGGTCCCTAGAAGGCTAATATTCTCTATACACTTTGATGCAAACTCGCAAGAGTTAGGTCATTTATTTCAAGCTGGGTTTTTTAAATGGATTTGGAAAGGAGTGGTCCAACCTATGCCTGAAAGGCCTCCCTTCCAATCCCCATAGGTTCCTGGTATCCTTGTGCCTCCTCATGTCTCACTGCAGCCTGAAGTTCCCGAAAACGATGGATGGCAAGATATTTTCCACCCGAAAGTCTCCCAACATCATGGCTAGCCTAACCGGTCTTTACCTCCCCCCCGCCAAGCCTATCAATAAAATTTTCCAAGTTTCCCCTGTCCACTCACCAGTTCAATATTTCCATGCAAGAAAAAGGTTGAAAATCGAGGCCCACCATGCCCCTGATAAAGGAAAATCCACTTCTACCCCTTCCTCACCCTCAAATGACTCTAATAAATATGTGTCCTCCCACATGAATTTGAGATATGATTTCTCTCATGTGATCAGTGAGATTAGACCTAAAGGTTCCACACAGCCTAAGGGAAATTTAGAGAGATCAAAAGGTGACAGCAGCAACAAAGGAAGGATTGCCTCCCAGAGTGGAAAATATGAATTTTAAGTTTTTATTTATTAATTGTTGAGAACAGTTGACTTCTGAAATTTTGGACAGCACACTATTTTTTGGATATATGGGTAATATATTTTTGGAAATAATTTCAATTATCATTGAGATAAATTGTCAAATATGAATGCATGATGGGAGTCACAAGGAGGGATGTTTTGTTTGGTTAACTAGTTGTGTTATGATTGTTAAAAGCTAAAGAGAGTCACAAGGGGTCCCACCTACTAGTTATTATTTATTTAAAAACCCTTATTATGATTTATTACTTTTCCCCCTTAACTAAAAGTTGGTTGAGTGTTAGTTAACTTAACTAAGGAAGTAGTTCAACTACTTCAACCAATTCTAATTTGCTTAAAGGCAAAAGGAGAGGGAGGAACAAGAGGAGGATAGAAGGAGAAGCATATTAAGGGTTGCTCTTTGAGTTTTTTTTGACATAATTCAGTTTTCATTCATTCCTTAATTCATTAGAAGCCTAATTATTTCTTATAATAGAAGGTTCATATTGTAGACAGCAAGATTCATGGCTGAATTACATCATTTAGACACTTGTTTTTCAGAGGTGTTGATCTATCTTTGATAGTCTGTGTAGACTTGTCTATTTATGAATTAGATTTCATGGCTAACAAAGGATATTATGCAGAGTCGACTGGGCAGCAATCTGTGGCAAGATGGTCAAGATTTTAAAGTTTGGTTTTTTTTATTTTCGGTCAGAAGCCCTTTTGTATGTTTCATCGGGGATGTCTAAGTTTGACTTTGGTCCAAAACTTCCTCAAAAAATTTTGTACAGAGAACAATTCTTTGATGAATTGGACTGAAATAAAGGATTGTTTTATGTCTCATCTGTTTTGATTATCGACTTGGTGTCTTTACTTCTATCTCTATATTTATTTTAGCATCTGTTATGTTCATAAAAACACATAAATAATGAATTTTTCAGCAAGATTTTATTTATAAAAAACCAACCTAAGCACTTGTGAACAATAATTGTGAATTAGGATAACATTTTTGTTGGCTATAAACATAGGGCGATATTCCCGTCTATCTTGCTTTAGCCAAGTAATATCTAAAAATGCTTGAGTAAGATTATTTCATATATTTTCCTCAACACGTGGCAATGAGTGGATCGCTCACAAAAATATGTATATTTAGGCTCCCTCCATTCAACCAAGGCGATCAGGATGAGTAGCCAATAGTAGTGGAACTTTGTCCCCAGGTCATGTGCATCCTTGCAGTCTTCACGGAACATATTTAACAAGTACGGGGTCGAGCTAAGCATATTTTCGTTCGCACATTGTGCTGCAACTGCGATGACCCCGGCAGGGACTTCCTCCTTGAGGCACTTCTGAGAAACTTGCATGCCATGAGTTTGGTGGCTAGTCTTGTTGTTGCGTCATTGATGCGCTTAATGATGATTTTGTACGACCCTCTTTCTGTGCCATACGTCTTCTTCATTTCCTCAACCAACGCCTTCTCCTTTGTCTTGTCATCGAGGAACTGCACAGGGCTCTCTCCCCGAGATGGCAGCCCTTTAATGAATGCAATGAGCTCTATGTCTATCAAGACAGGTTCCTCCACCCATAGGTATCCTTCGTGGGTAACTTCCATCAGCTGCTTGACATGGTTATTTACGTCGTGGCCCCTTCCAAAATGCGGGATATCCAACAGGTTTAGAATCCCAGTGTTGGCCAGTCCAACTACCCACTATTTGGGTTGGAAAATTGGCTTACCGAAGGGTCCTATACCCACGCTATCCAGGTAAAATTTCTTTGTTGACTCAGGGAACTTGTACATGTCTGTCACATCGTGGTCCGAGTATTGTAGTTTCTCCACATGTCCTAGCAGGTTAGCTTGATACGCACCCCTTCCGGAATGTGTGGTAGGATTATGGTTGTTACAGCCTACCTTCATGATGATCTTGCTACGGGCCGCTTGTCCTTCCATTGTGGTGGCTAACTCAAGGTTCCTGCCTCTATTTTTATCTCCTCTGTATATGCCTATGCTCGGTCGGTGACATATTCTACTATTCCCTCCTGTAGCTGCTCCGGTGTTGTTGGTTGTGACCTTTCTGGCATGTATTCTTCTATCTGGTTTGGGAGAATCCCATTAACCCTTGGGGCTTCTGCAGGTTTTTCAAGGCACGAAGGAAGTTCTCAACCCTGGTGAAGTTTCTCTCTCCTCTATGTGAAAAGCGCTAAGGCTCGTGCACCTTACCTTGATCAGACGGTTGTTGATCTGTTACACTATTATCCAACAACCATTTTCTCTCATCTCTCCTGAGCTTCTGATCTCTCTGTGACTTCGAATATTTTCTAAGTGTTCAAAGGTTTCGAACCTTTGCTCCTCCTGTAATTCCAACTCCTGGATCTCGTCCACACTTCTGGAAATTTTTATTCCTTCTGAGATTCGTCCTTAAATGGATTTCAATTTCCCACGCACACCTTGCATTCTCGGGACTTCGATAACTTAGTTCGAAGGATTTCTTGAAAAGAAATTCTTCTCGCCCACCTAGCGTTCCTCTGTTTTGGATTCCTCGATGCTTGGCCCCTCTTTGACGTTGTGCACACCTTGCACCTGGTCTAAGTTTCCTTTGTTCTCTCTGAACTTCTCGGAGTCACTCCGAGACTCAGTGAATGCACTCCTTGCATTCAAGATGCACACCTTGCATACGAGTGTCAGAAGAGAAACAATTGAAACTCATTCAGTTTCGTCACGAACTCATACAGTCAACCTCTCGAACAATCAAACATGAATGAAAATGAAACAAATCATACACATGGAATATAACATTCATTCATTCATACATCAAATGAACACAGTCCAAGGATTTGGAACAATTTTGTTTGTTCTATTCCTTCATGAAAAGAAATTACATAGTATTTCTTCTACTCTACTATGTTCTACTGATCTCTTGGATATCTATCTAATTCTTTCTACTATGTTTGTTCTATTACAATACAACAATGAAAAAATATCTAAGTACTAGCTCCACGAGCTCTCTCGTCCTGTCTGCAACCTATCATATCAAACTCTTAGCGGTTACCTACTCTGTCCTTTACAATAACTAACAGTTATTGCCATATAAGAGTCAACACTCAATATCTGCAATCCCTTACAGTCCTTCACGGCTTTACAAACAAGTTTCATTTTTAAAATGTTGTTTACAAAATATCTCAACAACTCAATTTAATTCTGAGTTAATTTCTTATTTGAAATTCTATCATTTGTTGAGATGTCGTTCCTTTGCCTCCACACTTGCGTTCTAAATTTGAAGGCGATGCTCCTGCATCATACTCCTCTGGTTAAAATTTTCATGGAATCCTACCCATGAGCTCTTGTATTGTCTTTCCATGCTTCAAAATATCAGGTTATGTGACCCAACTTGCATCTTCCATTGGATGATATTTCCATTTCACTCAATATTCAGGATTTGTCTTTCTCCTGGTCTTCTTTCCATCTCGTTGTTCAATATTTTCTCCATCTAAGGTTTTTATGTTGTGGGAAATTTTTCTTCCCACTAAACCTCTTTCTGATCATCTGATTCTCCTACCTCATATCTCCTGTAAGGATACAGGTCTGCAATGTTGAATATCGACGATATCCCAACATTGTCTGGCAACTCGATTTCATAAGCATTGGTTGCGAATTTTCTGAGAATCATGCATGGTCCTGTCTTCTTCATCTTCAACTTGTTATACATTCCCCTTGGAAACCTTTCTTTTATCAAATGAGATAAAACTTCATCTCCAACCTCGAATTGAACTTCTCTCCTCTTTTGATCAACTCTGCTCTTGTATTTCCGGTTGTTGTTCTGTAGTTGTTCTCTGACTCTATCATGGATGTTTTGCATTTTTGCTGCAAAATCCTTTGCTCCAACACTTATGAACTCATCTTGATTCATATCTCTCAACTCTGTAATCCCTCTTGGTTGTATACCATACACAATTTCAAATGGACTGTTTCCTATGCTCCTATTCGATGAATTGTTGAATGCAAATTATGCTTGTGCCAGAATCGGATCCCATTGACAACCTTGCTCAGTGACTAAACTTCTCAACAATTTTCCCATACTCATGTTTACTAGTTCAGTCTATCCATCTGTCTGAGCGTGATATGTTGAACTAAAGGACAAGTTTGTCCCCAACCTTTTCCATAGAGTCCTCCAAAAGTTTCCTACAAATTTGGTGTCCCTGTCTGAGACTATGCTCCTTGGCAATCCATGTAGTCTCACTACTTCTCTGAAAAACAAATTGGCGATGTGTGTAGCATCGTTTTTCTTTTGGTATGGTATGAAATGTGCCATTTTTGAAAATTTTTCCACCGCAACAAATATGGAATCGCTCCCTTTTTGAGTTCTAGGCAATCCCAAAATAAAATCCATACTGATTGCATCCCACGACCTTTCTGGAATTTGTAATGGTTGATACAAACCAGTGTTCTTTTGTCTTCCTTTTTCATATTGACAAATTCTGCATTTTTTCACAAATTTTTTCACCTCTTCCCTCATGCTCGGCCAATAATATGAATTACTCAGTTGTGCAAATGTCTTATCATGACCAAAATGTCCAGCTAAACCTACGTTGTGTTTCTCCTTCAGCAAATTATCTCTCATTGAGCATTTTGGTATGCAAAATTGGCTTCCCTTGAACATTAATCCATCATGGATCAAATATTCAATCCATGGGCTTCTATCTCCCAACAAAGGATTCTTGCATTCCTCATAAGATTCCTTAAAATCTGTGTCTTCTTTATAGATCTCTTTGAGGTGTTGAAACCCTAAGGTCTCCACTTGGAATTCTTATACAATCAAAATCCTCCTGCTCAAAGCATCTACAACTTTGTTAGCAGTTCCAGCAATATTTTTAATACCAAAAGTAAAATTTTGCATGTATTCTACCCATTTTGCATGTTTCTGATTCAACTTTTCTTGCCCAGTAATAAATTGCAAAGCTTGGTTATCATTGTACAAGACAAATTTAGGAATTAGATAGTGTCTCCACTTCTTCAAAGCTTGAATCACTGCATAAAATTCTTTGTCATACGTGGAATAATTCTTCTTGGCGTCATTCAAATTCTCACTGAAATAAGCAAATGGCCTATTATCCTGACTCAAGACTACTCCAATAGCTAATCCACTCGCATCACATCTCACCTAAAATGTTTTTCCAAAATCTGGCAAGACCAGAATTGGTTGTTCTATGATCTTCTCCTTCAACACTTTGAAAACTTTTTCAGCTTCCTCTGTCCAACTAAAGGACATGTGCTTCTTCTTCATAGTGTCCAGCATGGGTGCACATATACCACTGAAATTTCTAATAAACTTTCTATAAAACCTTGCTAACCCATGAAAACTTTGTACCTCAAATATGTTGCTTGGAGATGGTCATTCTTTTATTGCTCTCACCTTTTCTGTATCCATCTTCAATTAATTTTAAGAGATCACTAAACCCAAATATATGAGTTCCTTCTTCATAAAATAACTTTTCTTCAGATTTATAAGCAAATTCTCTTGCTGCAACTTTTCCATCACTGATGTCAAATGTCTTAAGTGTTCTCCCTTTCTCTTACTGAAGATTAGTATGTCATCCAGATATACTATGACAAATTTCCCTATGAAGTCTTTCAATACTTCATTCATCAATCTCATAAATGTGCTCGGTGCATTTGTCAACCCAAATGGCATGACCAGCAATTCAAACAATCCTTCATTTGTCTTGAATGATGTTTTCCATTCATCTCCCTCTCTCATTCTCATTTGATGATATCCACTCTTCAAGTCTATCTTGGAAAAATAGCTTTCTCCACTCAAACAATCCATCAAATCATCCATCCCCGGTAAATGAAATATGTACCTAATGGTTATCTTGTTAATGGCTCGGGAATCTGTACACATTCTCCATCCTCCATCCTTCTTTGGACTTAACACTGTTGGTACTGCGCATGGGCTTAGGCTTTCCCTGACTAAACCTTTACCCAACAACTCTTGGACTTTATTTTTTACTTCCTCATTCTCTCTAGGTATCAACCTATAAGCTACTTTGTTTGGTAAACTAGCTCTTGGAATAAGGTCAATATGATGGTTTATACTCCTAATGGGTGGAAATGAGTGAGGTAACTAATCCACTACTATGTTAGCAAAGTTTTCTAATAGTTCCTGGATTTCTATAGGAAAATATTCCACATAAGTATTCGTAAGGATAACTCTAGGCTTCCTCACTACAGCAAACTACATTTATTTCTCCTTCTTGACTTCATTCAAGAGTTCCTTCCCACTCATGAGAAGTATGCTTGAACTAGCTTCCGTCTTTTGCTCTTTGTCTTCTATGGGTAACAACATATGTTTCCTACCATTCTTCTCTAGGGTATAAGTATTCTTTCTCCCATCATGAATAAATTTTATGTCAAACTGCCACGGTCTCCCCAATAAAATATGACAGACATCCATAGGAATTACATCACATAATATTTCATCCCTATAACCTCCTATTTTAAATTCAACTTGGCATTGTTGACTTACCATTACTTGATGTCCTTTCTACAACCATGATACCTTGTATGGGTTTGGATGTGCATTTGTCTTCAACTCCAGTTTCTCCACCATCTCTGTGGATACTATATTGTCAGTGCTCCCACTGTCTATGATAACCTTGCAAAATATGTCTTTCGTCTTGCAAGCAGTTCTGAATGGGCTTGTTCACTAAAATGGTTCCTCCATCTCATTTTCTAGTTTAAGAAGAATCTTCCTCATCATGAGGTTCTTTCCTCCTTCTGTTTCCTATGCTTCCACATGTTTATGTGCTTCAGCAATGTGTGCCTCACCTCCTCCTTCGTTCTTTCTCTCGAGACATTCTCAAGACTTCTTCCCTTGCTTTCCACATGTATAGCATCTAACTACGCCTCCTCTGGCTCTTCCTCTTCCTCTGGAAAAAAATCTTCTCCCACCATGTTATCCTTCCTTAGAACTTCCACCTTTCCCATGGTGACTATGTTGTTTGTCAGCTTCATGCTTCCGCTTCTAGAAATTTTCTCTGGTAGTTCCCTTACCTCTGCTGGAAATTCATCATTTGCTTCGTTGGCTTTGTTTTCTAGCCAATTTCTTTTTAGATTTCAAGGTTTCTTGATAAGAATCCTCGATTGTATTAACCGACATCATGATGATTTCCTCTTGTATTTTATATCTCACCCATTGATGTATCTGGTTGTTTTTTCATCTTCATTCTGTTTCTGTCCATCCCTGATGTTCAGTCTGTAAAATTCCTCAGTGTACTCGTTCATTGATAAGCTCTTATGTCTCAAATTTTGCAATCTTCTAAACAGATTGATTTGATAGTCCTTTGGGATAAAATTTTCCTTCAGTTGGCTACCATCCTATCCTAGTTTTTAATTTTCTGCTTACCATTGCTCCTGTGTTTGACTTGTAGTTCATCCCACCATAGCGTTGCATGACCTTTTAGTATTTTCACTGCATGCTTCACCATCTTGTATTCTTCGATATATTCGTAATCGAAGTATTTTTCCATAGCACCTACCTAATCTAACAATTCTTCAACTTCTAAATTGCCTTCATACATCGATACCTCTATTCTTGCTCTAGATCCTGTTTTTGAAACATCTTTTATTAAGCGATCTTGTTCAACATCCTCTACTACATTTTATTCGACCTCTTCTTCTTCACTCTCAGCTTCACTAATATCTCTAGGGTCTTGTTCTCTCCTCTACGTTGTTTCCATGGCGTCCAGTCTCATTCGGATTCACCTCATTTCTTCTTCCATTTCTGCATTCATTCTACGCCTTCTAGGTGACATGATTTCACTGTGTCACCTACAAACAGAAATCAAATTCTTAATACCACAAATGATATTAATTTACCTTCTTTCATCGTTCCTTGATGTCTACAAACAAACTCAATATTAGCTATGATACCACCTGATGCAACCCCCCTACTCCCCCGTACGGATGCACGACCTCTTGGTCAAGGATCTCTGATTCTTGAGTCAATGACTATCTGGAACCTTAATGGTTCCCTTCTGTATTAAAACACAGGCCCTTTTGGCTTCTTGTTGCAGGTTTAATGACACCCGCGACCTTCCCTTTCTCTCTCCTGTGAAAGCTCATAGTGTTGGGCGTTAGCTTCTTTTTAGGTAAGCCCCCTCTCAATATAACCTCGGGTGATCACCACGCGACTGCGCACACCCTCAACATTTTAAAACTCATGCAACTTCTATCCCCAAATTGCTATGGGATCATCAATCTCATGATCTTGATGATACCTCTGAATAGATGGTTCATATTTTTCCTCTCCAAACCCTACAGACCAGATTTGATTCCTCTGAATCAACAGGCGAGATCTATTCGTGATTCTGGACTTCGGGGTTTTGAAGTCTCAAACCCTCACTACCTTCATACTCCAATCCTCCGAAGTTAATGATCTACGGCCACCTGTCTCCCTGAATCTATGGCCACAATCCCCTTTGTGAATCCGACCTTCAGGAATCTAAAATATCAAGTCTTCACCACTGTTGACTGGTTATCTTCCAGAGTGGAAGATCTGTTGATACGTATCCTCCCCAATTAGCGGCTATGCTCCCACTTAGGGACTTTGGCCTCCTCAACCAGATCAACAGTCCTGCGATTCCCTCCTCAATCAACAACTAATATCTTCTCTGGATCTTCGGACCTTTTCCTCCTTCTTTTTCTTCTGGAGTTCTAGATCTGGTGTCGTGTTTCCTCCTTCACAACGACGTCTCTCGTCGTTTCGTATTTCCAGCCTTCAAAAATCTCAAATCTCAACCTCTTGCCTTCTTGTTTCTTTTATCCGAAGCTGCTAATCCTCTGACGCATGTCTCCTCCCATATCAACGGCTACAATCCCTTCTTCGAGGTTCAGCGGTCTCAGTTCTCAACTAAAACTCCACAATGACTTTACCCGGAGCTCGCAATCTGTTGACAGGTGTCCATCTATAAATCGATGGATCATGGCCCTTTGGCTCTTTGGGCTTTGGGTGTTTCAACACTTTGACCTTCGCCTTCCTCTAGATATTTCATCTTGTCGACATGTGTCCTCCTGGATCCAACGGTCCAGATTCACTCCGGACCTTTAGCTCTCCGAGCTTCAGAAAAATCAAGTTTCAAACTTGCATCCTCTCAGACTCATGGTATCCGATTGCTCGGGTCCACTCTGGCAATCCGACACTTGAAGTTTACCCTGAAAAAGCTGACGCCTCATATCTGTTCCTGCGATCGGACGACTGAGGTTCTACTTCATGTTTTTGGCTCTTCAAGCTTTGGGAATCTCAATTCTCAACCCTGGTGAAGTTTCTCTCTTCTCTGTGTGCGAAGCGCTAAGGATCGTGCACCTTACCCTGATCAGACGGTTGTTGATATGTTACGTTGTGATCCAATGACCATTGTTGCTCATCTCTCCTGAGTTGTTGATATCTCTGTGACTTAGAATATTTTCTAAGTGTTCAAAGGTTTTGAGCCTTTTCTCCTCCTATGAGTCCAACTCCTGGATCTCGTCCACACTTCTGGAAATTTTTATTTCTTCTGAGCTTCATCCTTAAATGGATTTTGATTTCCCATGCACACCTTGCATTCTTGGTATTTCGATAACTCAGTTCGAAGGATTTCTCAAAAATAAATTCTTCTCACCCACCTGGCGTTCCTCTGTTTTTGGTTCCTTGACACTTGGTCGCTCTTTGATGCTGTGCACACCTTGCACCTGGTCTAAGTGTCCTTTTTTCTATTTGAAATTCTCTGAGTCACTCTGAGACTCAGTCGATGCACTCCTTACATTTGAGATGCGCAACTTGCATATGAGTGTCAGAAGAGAAACAATTGAAACTCATCCAGTTTCGTCACGAACCCATACAGTCAACCTCTCGAACAATCATACATGAACAAAAATGAAATAAATCACACATACAGAATATAACATTCATTCATTCATACATCAAATGAACACAGTCCAAGGATTTGGAACAATTCTATATGTTCTATTCCTTCATTAAAACAAATTACATAGTATTTCTTCTACTCTACTATGTTCTATTGATCTCTCGAATATCTATCTCATTCTTTCTACTATGATTGTTGTATTACAATACAACAATGAAAAACTATCTAAGGACTAGCTCCATGAGCTCTCTCATCATGTCTGCAACCTATCCTATCAAACTCTTAGCGGTTACCTACTCTGTCCTATTACAATAACTAACATTTATTGCCAAAATAAGAGTCAACACTCAATATCTTCAATCCCTTACAATCCTTCATGACTTTACAAACAAGTTACAGTTTTAAAATGTTGTTTACAAAATATCTCAACAACTCGATTTAATTTTGAGTTAATTTTTTATTTGAATTTCTGTCATTTGTTGAGATGTCATTCCTTTGCCTCCATGCTTGCGTTCTGACTTTGAAGGTGATGCTCCTCCACCATTGGGTTTCCTCCACCACTGGTGTGGGGCTCGCTAGTTCCATATTGGGCAAATGGATTTTGTCCAAGTTGGCGAATTTCGTAATCCATGGTAGGTCATGTTCACTTCCATGTTGTTGTTTAGGTTCTCTAAGGTTGTTTCGAGGTCGTTTGTAGGCCTGGATCGATGCTCCTAGCTTGAGTGGTGCCATGGTGGTTAAAAATTTTCTCCGCCAAACTAGTTCATTATGTAACTCCTGCAACCTCACACTTTGTTTTGTATACTTTGTTGTTCGTTGTTATTCTCAATTTCATAATAACCCTTATGTTACCCTCGTTCTTTCCTTATATAGTAAGTGTGTGAAACTTCTTGGAGAAGTTACCCGAGTTGTGTTTTGAATGAACCGACACTTCCCATGTACCTACCATTTAATTCCCTTGACGTCGCCAGTTGGCGCGATTAATGCGTCGTCCCGTCAATCATTCTTGACATTCAATTTTGATAGACGTTGTCAATTGGCACCTATTTGTTGTACCCTCCAATTTCATAGTTTCCTCCTTTTTGTGATTGTTGGTCCTTTCTCTAGGGTGCTAACGTTTCAAAGTGTGTGTGAATTTGTTTGGCCAGTGCACGTGGACATTTCCTTTTCATCGCACTATGTCTCCTTTCACTGGTTGTTGTCTTTTGATGTCTGGCGCAACAACCCTTTTGTTGTTGTGCTAGGAGGTTGAATATCCCTATACAACTTTAGTCGACTCCCATTGATCATTCCTCTGAGTTTTGTTCCTCTCAATTCCTTCAACTATACATCTCCCCCATCTGTGACAGTAATTACTTCATATGGTCCCAACCAATGAATTATGAGTTTTCCTAGGTGATGAAGAGATTTACTATTGTAGACCAAGTCTAGGTCTCCCTCCTTGAAACGTTTCATCTTGATATGTTTATCATGCCAAGATTTTTCCCTTGCTTTTTGTACCTCTTGGTGAAACCCTGCTAAAATGCTATATCCTTCCATGATCATCAGTTGACTTAGCCTTTCTTGTACTGCGCCTCACTCTGTCATGTTTGTAATTGTTGTTATGTGCAGACTAGGTACCAAATATTCTAATGGCACCATTGCTTCTTTTCCATACACCAATCTGAATGGTGTCTTCCCTGTTAATTTTTTGCATGTGGTATTGTATGCCCATAGTATTGCTAGTATCTTCAAGTCCCAATCGTCTCGATTAACATTGAAGATACTTGTCAGTGCATTTTCGAGGATCTTATTAAATGCTTCCACTGTTCCATTTGCTTGAGGGTGATATGGTTTACTCCTTTGATGATAAACTTCAAACTCCTCAATCATAGCCTTAATAGTGTTGTTAATGAAGTGAGTGTCTTTCTCAGTCATCAAAATCCTCGGGCATCCAAATCTAGCGATCACTTTCTCAAATAACAAGTGTGATGTTGTCTCTGTGATGCAATATTTTACTTGTGTTGCTTCTACCCATCTTGTTAAGTATTTTGTTGCAGTAATAATGTACCTCGCTCCTGATCTTTTTGTTGGTGGGTTAATTGGTCCCACAAATTCTATTGCCCATTTTTCAAATACCTACAAGGTTAATTGTGGACTTAGGGGCATATCATCCCATATATTGGGTTTACCAACCCTCTAACATACATCACATCTCTCACAGTAGTCTTTTGAGTCTTTGTGAACAGCTGACCACCATATTCCTGTGTGCAATACCTTATGTGCAGTAGATTTTATTGCATAATGTCCTCCTGCTATTCCCTCATGGGATTCTGCTAAAATCCTAGGTATTTCATGTTCTAGTACACATCTTCTCAAGATTATGTCTGCACCCATCTTGTATAAGTATCATGCAATCAATTGATATTCTGAAGCCCTGACTACAAGATTTTTGTTCTGCACGATGTTGAATTCTTGTGGCACAGTCCCTGTACTCAAGTATTGAATGATGTCTGCAAAATATTCATCAGCTACTTGGACTGAAAATAATTGTGGATTGGAAAAGTTGTCCTCAAGATTCGTAGGTTCCTCTCCATTATTGATCCTTGACAGGTGATCAGGTCCTGCATTAAACTTCCCTAGTTTGAATATCACTTCGAAGTCAAATTCCTGGAACATCAATAACCATCTACAAATTATCCCCCCCCAACATTGGCCTTTTGACGAGGCATTTGAGAGCTAAATGGTTTGTAAACATATTGAAATGTTTTCCCAATAAGTAATGTATGAACTTCTAAAGCACATAGACCATAGCTAAGCCTTCTCTCTCTATGTTATTGTAATTCTCCTCTGATTATGATTGTTTTATGCTAGCAAATGCTATAGGATGGTCCAATTCTCATGCTCTTGGCTACATCAGAATAGCTCCAAGTGTTATGGCTGATGCATCTACATGCACATGGAATTTATTTTCCCAGTCTGGGAATACTAGTATTGGTGTGGTTACCATATTCTTTTTCAGGGTGTCCAATCCTTGCTTACAGTCCTCATTCCACTGAAAATTGTTGTTTTTTCTCAGCAATTTCTCCATTGGTGCAGTGATTTGTGCATAGACTTTTATAAATTTCTTCTAGTATATTTTATGTCCCAATGTTGCTCTTAACTGACGTACTGATTGTTTTGGTGGTAGGTTAACAATTACTGCAATCTTTGAAGGATCTACTAGCAAGACTTGTTTGCATACTATATGGCCCAATAGTATCCCAAAGGGTGTTCCGAATATGCACTTCTTGATGTTTAACGATATCTGACACTGCATGTAGATTTATAACATCATCCTCAAGACCCCTACATGGTATTTCAATAGACTATAGACTATTCCAATCATCCAGATATACCTCTAGAAACTGGTGGATGAATTCTTTGAATGTTGCTATGACTACTCTACAAAATATTGTTGGTGCATTCTTCAGTCCAAATGGCATGACTGTGTACTGGTAGGATCCCCATATTGTGGAAAATGTGGTCTTGTATCTGTCTTCAGGAGCTATCTTGATCTGATGGTATCATGAGAATCCATCAGTGAATGAATAAGCTTCATGTCCTACGTTATCCAATACCTCATATGTGAAAGGAGTAGGGAATGGGTCATGTAGACATGCAGCATTCAAATTCTTTATGTCGACACATATCCTTATCCCTCCCTACTTTTTCTTCTAAACTACCATAGGGCTTACCCATTCAGATTCCTCTACTGGTTCTATGATTCCAACCTCCAACATCCTATCAATTTCTTCTTTCACTTTTTGCTTATATATTGGATTTAATATATATGGTCTATGTTGTATTAGTCTCGGCTCATATCTGAGAGGTATCTTCATTTCACCTAGCTCGCCTGATATTCCTTTCATTTTGGTCAACATTGTTGGGAACAGGTCGTTGTACTCGCGCAGTAACTATGTTATGATTTCCATTGTTTTCTCATCCCAGTAGTCTCCAATGCTGGCCATTTTGTGATTCTCAATTGTCCCAATGTTGACTTTCTTCACCTTGATTGGCATAGAAAATACTTTTGATTCCATAGGTGGACCTTCCACTTCTCTTTCACCTTCAACTTTCACAATATGAATGTTTCGTGGGTCATCTTCGTCTGGTGCTTCTCCTTGTACATGGTAGCATGACAGTAGTTCTTTTATTGTATGTCTATTCTATTTTTTCTCTTATGTCATGAGTTCAAGTTCTCGTTCTTTAATGAATATGACCTCTCTAATGTGTTTAAGTGTTGAGTCTATGTTKGGGTTCTCATGCTCAAATGAGAAAGTAATTGTAAAGTTTTGTTGTAGTACTGTCTAGTTTGTAGTTCCTCTGCGCAATTCATGGTYTGTATACCAGTTTGTTGGAATCTCTTCTAATGTGTGAAAAAAATGATGAGGCCATTCCTCTGGTGGTGTCATCCTCCATACCATTCCGCACTTCTCTAAGTGTTCTGTTGGTGCCCCCTATCCTTCATATTTTTGCAGTTGGTTGCTTCTCTGTTCTGCGCCAAACCTGATGTGTAGTAACCGCTTACATTGGTACCAGTCCTTGATTGTTTCTGTGTGTGCACCCCACCATCTTGCAGGTGTTTCCTTGAGTGTTATATCTAGGGATAATAACCTATAATTTTCAAATACTGCATATTTGTATCGTTTTAATAATGCTTCTAATTCATTCACCCCATGAAATTTGGGAGGTTCCCTTATCTTTGTACCTACCCATCTTATTGTGCGGTCTATTCTTGTGCATCTTCTTGTGGAGACTTCGTGTAACCTATACTACCAATTTTCTAAGCCTGTATCTGAGCTTGATGCGCATGAGGTGATGCTTCTCCAACTGAGTATCCCATCTGCAGTTGGGTTCACATAATCTTCTTCTTGTGTGGTTTTTTTGTACAACTGGTTAATTTCCTCCAGGTCTAAACAAGTAGGTTCTACAAACCTTTCCCCTTCTGATGAATCCAATGGTGCAATGACTCTGTATTCCCCTGACTCAAATGTCATATTCCTCATCTTTAAGTTGATTATGGCTTGATTTTCGAACGCCCAATCCAAGCCAAGCAATTTTGGATAAGGTGTTGTGTCATACACTATCTCTATTACTTTGTAATCATCTTTGTTGCAAACTCCATCCAGATCTATTGTCACCCCTTTTAGCCTTCCAATTGGTATAACCCTGTGTTGATTTGATAATTTTAGCTGAATAGGTCAATATCCTAATATGGGTTCTCCCATACATTGCCATGTCTTCTTGGGTAGCACATTTACTTCGGATCCTAAATCCAGTATAATATCTCCCATGTTGAAATCTCCAATGTTAGTGTTCAGTCTGAATTCTCTTCTTTTTCTCCTCCTTGTATGCAGATGATTAACTATTTTTTATTCTATCTTTCCTTCTACCTTTGTGTTACATCTTTATATCATATTTTGTAATACTTTTAGAGATGATGGATCATTTAGTAATTTAACACAGGTATGCAAAAACCCCTTAATCATACTTATTTTTCCTAGGGGTTGTGCTTCTTTGGTATGATCCAGCGGTGGAGGCATCTTGTACGYTGATACTTCCTTATTATGTTGCACAGTTGATGTCGATGCAATGTTTGGATTCAAGAATTCTTGACTAGCCTGCTTGAATATCTCTTTTTCATTCTATGCATCAAACTGCTTCTTCAGTTCGGCATTATTTTTCACCCATTGGTGTTGTGTTGGATCGTGTCTTACTGCATCGTTTCCTGTCTTAGCTCCTCCCCGTGTAACTATGTTGATGTTTCTTCCTTCATYCTTTACTTCTGTCAAAATCCATTGAACATTYAGATTGTTCTTATTTCTCTTTTTATGAATCTTCCCCAATAGTGTAGGGCATTCTTCTGTGTCACGATTTGATGCGCGACAATACATACATGTCGCGGGTGGAAGTGGACATTCTCTTGCATAGTGTCATAGTTGTTGAAATTTKTGGCATACCACTGGTACTCTGCCTCTTCCAAAGCCTCCTCTTTCTCTTCCTCCACATTTGTAAGCATCTCAATCTTCTCATGGTGCATTATACTGGGGCATCTAGTTATATTGCGTAGGATTATAATGTGGCTACGTGGTATTGTATTGTGGATGCGCAGTGTTATATTGTTGTTGCACAGTGTTATACTTTTGTTGCACAGTGTTATACGGGGCTGGTACTTGGTTAAACTGTGGTGCAGATTTCTCGGTCATCATTTATGCTTGCACCCTATAAGAATCTAATGTTCTTTCCCTCATCAGTTCCATGGTCCTGCAATATTTGTCATCATGGCCTACTGACTTGAAAAAGTTGCAATATAAAATCTTAGGTACTGTCTAATACTTCTGCATCATTGGGCATTGATATGGATCATGCCCCTATTTGTTACATATCTCACACCATAATCCTCTTGTTGGCAACGGTTTTGGCATTCCTGATGACATGTACTGCGAGAATGTTGGACATTTTTTCTTATGGTGTCCTTATGTCGTACATGTGGTACACCAAATGGCTTCTCTTTTGACCTTACCTTTGTTCTGGTTGAGCTGGAATGTTAATTTCTTCAAATCCTCCTTCAGCTCCTCTATAGCTGGATATGTCTTCTGATATTGGTTTTATTCCAATTGTAGGTATGTCTATAGATCCTCTGCTTGTGTCTGGAACTTCTATTGTCACAAAGGGTATTTCAAGTGTGGTAGCAGTGAATTGACGAATAGATGTCTATGTTGCATATATGTCATGACATACTTTAGCTTTCCCTTCAATTGTTTGAATCTCTGGTCAATTTCCCATACAGATTCTCTTGTTTTTTGTCTAATCTCTATCATCTCATTCATGTATTGTTCCTCTGAACAAGGCTTCTGGAATTCATTTATCAATAGATTTTTGATATCTCCAATCGTTTTGGTTTTTCTTGGCGGACTGTTTGCAGCTAAACTCATGTACCAATCCAATGTGTGATCTCTTAGTGTGATATCTAACTTCATAAGTTTAGTGTCCTCATATGAGATATGTTTCACTTCCCAGGTCTATTCACAAATAAACAAGTGCTTCTCGAGGTCCTTCGATGCCTCTCCTTTGAATTCTGGTAATCTAATGGTGGGATCATGTCCTGCCATTGTGAATGATGAACTACTACCTCTGCACGGTGCATATACTTGATAATGCTTTCTTGAACTAGCTCCCCCAGTTGTTGTTCCTTATGTATATGTACTTCATGTTGTCTTCCTTCTCCCGAAATTCGGTTGTCTAAATGGTGGTGTTCTTCTTGGTGTATTAGTTGCACATGGTTTTATGGGTTCCACACTGACACTAATATGGATAGGATTGTTTCCTTCTATTCCCTCTCTTGGACCTCTCATATGTCGCGTGCAGGATTTCCTCAATCTACTCCACAGTCCGGAGATCCTCTACCTCTTCTTTATCATTTTCCAAGCCCTCCCTCATGGCTACGGCTCTCTTATTTGTGTTCACCTTATATTGGTAGGGTACTCCATTGTGAATTCTTACATCTATTGCCATGATCCTCTTGATCTGGTCTTTTTCCATCATGATTGGGTCCAAGGCCTCCTCCTTCTTACCTTTATCCATTTCTCCTTCTCCTGTTAGTGCTTCCCCCCTTCCCCCATGCATGCAGGGAAGTTTAGTTGTCTGACACCATTGTCATTACACCTTTGTTATATAGTAATATCTTGATAGAAGTATATAACGATATGATGTACCTACCTCGAGGTCCCTTCAATAAATCTTGTTCTTTCGCACTATAAGACTTCATTGTATCTACTACAAATTATGTGATAAATCCTACCACATTGTTTTCTAACCAGAAATCTACTGCACACATAAACTTATTATCAACTCGTTGTAACTGCGCGATCTCTACAGGATTCCACTCTAGATGTTTGATCTGATTTGTAGGATGGTTGTATTTCAACMTTTTTATCCACTCCTGCAATACATGCAAGAAATCACAGAAAAATAATTCATGAAAGTCGTTGAATACGTACTTGTCCAGATATTTGCGTGGTGTCAACTTCATGTTTCTGTTATCCTTCTRTGCAAACTCCAACTCCTTTGTTTTCAACCAGCTCTTTATCGTTGCCTTCGTTGTATTCCATGGTCTCAACGTCCCCTTTTAAATGCTCCTTCTCTCATTGTTTTKTCATCTGGTATGGCATTCTTTTGACTTGTCTTCATCAGGTCTCATTCACTCAATCCCATCTTGTTCCAATCAACCGGAAATAGAACCATTTGTTGTTTTTGTCTTTTTCTACTTAGGATTATTTATAGGTTATTCGGATCCTACCTTACTATCATAGATTGACCCTGGTTCATATTTGATAAGCTCCCAACAAAAGCCTTCTAAAATTATCGACCCCTTTGGTAGACCAGAAGGAAATGAAACACACAGAGTGTACTACGTAGCCTCACCCGAGATAGGTCTATGGGTGGCTGCAATACTCAACTGTTTGCAACCTGGGAATGAGTGGAGATATGTGGCTATATCTCGTAATCTTTATGGATCTAGTCTAACATCTGATTATAGCAATCATTTTATTCATGCATGTGAAATACCAGATCTAAATAGTTAATTCATTTGTCTAGCATTCACCACTTAACTGCAATAAAGACGCATACATTCATTCACATAACATAGATGTTACCGTGGTTCACCCCCCCTGGGATATGTCCACAAAAATCTGGCTCTCATGCTCTTTATTATGGTTCAGTAATATGTCACATCGTTCATATTTACAATCTTGGGTCTTCCACCCTCATCAAACTTCTCGATCCCTATGAGGCTGACTAGATCACACCAGGCTCCTCAGCCTGTGATCTAACTCTCAGGATCGAGTCGCTTACTCCTCTCTAGCTCACCATCTTATTGACTAGTATATTTCTTACAATGCTCTACCATCCATTATGTGCTTTCATTCTCTTTGTTCCCTCGTCGGTTCCCTCTTCCTCTAAGTACTACCTATTTATATTCTTGTCTCATTAGCCATTACAATACATTACAAAAACCCTGAACCTAGCGTCTTTAGGTATTTCTTGCATGCGCGCCTCGCCTGCTTTCCTCACACGTGTTGCTCTTCCTTCCAGCTGTCCTTTTCTCCTTTCATGCTTCTCTTCCCAAAAATAGCCTTTCCTCCTGACTAGGTCTGCATCCAACAAGAGGTAACATGGTGCTCTCTATATTTTTCAGTGGCGAGCCTTCTAGTAGCCATATTTTGGTTTTCCATGTTCCTTTCCATACTGAAAGATTTCTCTAGGGATTTAGGTTTGAAGAGACTCACCTCATGTTGAATGCTCTCCTTTAAAGTGCCCATAAACAAATCTAACAAATTCTCCTCACGAATTATCTTTACCCTGAGACTGAGCTTTTGGAATTGTTGAATGTGCTCTGTAATTGGACCTTTTGTTGCAAATTTATAAATTGGCTAAATAATGTATTGCTCTTAATATCCCCATAATGTGATATAAATTCATCCATATAATTGGACCAAGAGATAATAGAATTCTCTTTTATTTCACAAATCCATTAATACCACACAAATTGATCATTTTCTAAATGCAAGAATGCAACACGTACCTTTTGTAATCTTGGTGTTTGTTGTAGATCAAAGCATTGCTCCATCTAGAATATCCATGTTATAGGATATTTACCATCAAACATCCTCATATCGATCTTTGGAATGAAGTGGTTTCTTGGTGTTGACATGAAGCCTTGATGATGTGGATATTGGAGTAATGAATCATCCTGAATTTGATATTCAATTTGTGTGCTCTCCAAATGTGATGAAATTTTCCCCATATGTGATCGAATCTCAACACCATTGTTCTCCTTATTTTCATGATTATCTTGGACTCCATATCCCTATTAGGGATCCTTTGAAAGAGAATGGTTTCTAGGGTCTTCATGGATTTTTTAATTTCTTCCTTATTTTCATTCATGGAGTTATGCATTTCATTCATCTTCTTTTCCATTTGATACCTAGTTTCATCTATCTTATTTTCCATATGTGCATTATTTTCATTCATCTTCTTTTTCATATTCTTTTCCATATTTATTTCCATCTCTTCTCCTTCCTATTTTCATTCATCTTATTTTTCATTTCATTTTCAATTTCCCTTTTTGTGGATTCCTAATAACATGATAAATACACTAGTTTGAACATACTACCATTCATTTCATCAACTTGGTTCTTTAATTGGGTTAGCCTGTTTTCAAAGTCTTTGTTTTCTTCGGAAGTCATGTTTTTGTTTTTATGAGTACCAATATTATTTTTTGTAGAACCTTTTTTCATGTGAGAAAATAATATTTCTCCTCTTTTTCCTCTTTATCACAAGTTTTGAATCACCAAAAATGGATCTTCCAATAAAAAGTTATGCCAATTGTAAGTTGCATACATTTCAAACCCTTAATTTGGAGTATGTTGGGATGGTTTACCTTTGTCCCAATATATCTCTGAACTTTTAACCCTTCTAAGTCTGAAATTTCGACCTGTAGTACTCTTATATGAATTCTTAAACTCTTGAAAATTTTATATATTGAACCTTCACTGATAAAAATCTATAGAAAAAATACCAAAATGTCTTGTTAAAAGACTAATTTCAGTATTAGTAAACATCCCCAACTTGCACGAGATATATCTCACAAATTATAATGATTAAAAATATGGAAATTTTTTCGAATATAATTCACTATTTCTTTTTAGGATTATGAAAACTTCAAAGTCAGAAACTTCACAGCCAAAAAAAAAAAAAAAAGTTATAGCGAAAATTCCAAGTTGGCTCTTTTAAAACTAATTTCAAGATTAGTCACAAGCCTTGTCTTAAATGGACTATATGTAAAAAATTATAGAAACCCATAATATTAAATTTGGAACACATGTATTGGTGATGTCTCCTTGGTCTCCATGAAATATCATTGTCTGAAGCCTCCGAGAAAAAAAGTTATAGCAAAAATCCCAAGATGACTTGTTTAAAATTGAATTCAGGATGAGTCAAAAACCCTATCTTCCATAGGATATATCTCCAAATATATAACGACCTAGAACCTAAAAAACTTTCCACATGTACCTTGATATGTCTTCTAAATAAACTCCAAATTTCACTATCTAAAAAAACGTTATGGTGGAAATTCAAAGATAACTTGCTTGAAGGRGCAAAATCCTAGGATCGATGTTCTAATACCAAAYGTTATAATCCAACGMCTTAAAAATGATAAGAAGACAATGAATATAGTCCAATTCAAGGGGGAAACCTCCTTTTACAATATATTCAGTGTGAAAGATTACATGTGATCCTCCTAAGACTAGGTATCCTTGGTATATATATAGGAGACAAAGGGTACAATGAAAGGTTCTATCCAACCTACTAATATAACACTAGAAATGTAATAACTCAATATATATGGACTTATAAGAGGTTTTATGTTTAACATGGGGCTTT
Source organism: Picea mariana (assembly GCA_032191745.1). NCBI lineage: Eukaryota > Viridiplantae > Streptophyta > Pinopsida > Pinales > Pinaceae > Picea > Picea mariana. Next base: position 49,114 of record JASDQU010500462.1, read on the forward strand.
GTCTAGGGATTAACATACCATGATACCATAATAAAGGAATAGTGATGGGGCTTTTGGGGTTCACCTTGCAAATAATTCCAAGCCATCCTTGTTAAAAATTGTTTTGTTGATAATTGAATTTACAAATGTCCCACTTGTTTTTCCTTCTTTCCCACATCATTAAATTTGAAAATTGGTTCGTTGAAGTCTCTCCTCCCATTAGATATTGATCTTGGGTTAGTAATTGAGAGATTCCTCTTAAAAATAAACTCATGGGACAAGAAAGTACATCAATTGGAAAATTGTGGATGATTCCATAACTACAGGGGGAGAGGAGAAAATTGTGTATTGAGGAATGGGGGAAAAGACATTGGAATGCAGAGAGGAGAGTACATTGAGTGATGGGATGCAGGATAATGTATTTGATGCCTCATTGGGTGCACARGAAATATTGAAGGAGTTCCCTAAGGGACTATGAGGGTCTTGAGAGACAGGGAGGAGATTCCTTGTGAGAATTAATCCCTGGAAGAGTTTTCCAGTTTCCCATAATTGTAAAGAGTGGCCTAAATTAATCYTCACGGTATCATGGTTTGACTAGGGGGTGGAAATTTGTAGATATACATGGTTCAATTGAGCCTATGGTTGGGTGGAAAATCACTCACCCTTAGTCAGTTTGCATGACAACTTATCTTCAGTTAATTCTCTCTAAATTTTGTATGCAGTCAATTTTAATTGGGAAATGAGGAATGCATGGGATAAGATGTGTCATTATCACGAAATGAATATATGGATTGAGTAACTTGATTACACAATTAAAATCATGTCTTCAAGCATGGAATTGCCATCTTGTTTGCATTGATATGTTATCCCTTCTTTCTATTTATAAAACCATGAAAGTAAAATATGTCGTGGAATTAGGAATGAATTATTAAGTGGAGGAAATTTATCTTTCAAAATTATGTTACAGTGCTTAATTCATGTAATCCTTAAAGGTGCAGACGTGGGGGTTTCACTAGCTAGATGTAGTGTGAATGATACAGCTCTATGTTGGAGAAATTTCTATTTTCGGCACACTAGTTCAGTGGGAGTAACACTAGTTCAGTGGGAGTTAACTGACTAGTTCTATTTTATACTGTCTAATCTTAGACCATCATTATTATGCATGCATTCCTAACTATAGGATGCCATTTCCTATATGAGTGAACATCACTCACTCATTGATAAGATAATAATATGCATTGATTATCATTCTCCATTGTGTATCTCTCTTCCTTTTCTTGATAAGATTTGTTTGTGTATGCTTTAGCTAGATCTCCTGTGCAGGTTTCCATGAAACACTGACATGGTATCAGAGCTATGTTGCTTGGTGCAGTCCAGACAAGCCAAAGAATAAGGAAAATCAGAGTTTCAGCGAGCTAAATCTATGGTTGTACCTTTCAACAGTTATTTCTCCAAAAGTATTAATGTTTTGAGGAAACGGCCCTTATGTGAAGTAAATCGACCCATTATACAAGTGGGTTTTCAACCGTTTGGCGAGATTCCTCACGTTTTGCTAAGAAATTAAGCCACAAGATAGCCTCCTGAAAATGATACGTATACGTGGTCGTACCTTTCTATAGTGATTGCTCCCAAAATATTAATGTTTTGAGGAAACGGTTCACATGAGAAGTAAATCGACCCATTATGCAAGTGGGTTTTCAATCGTTTAGCGAGATTCCTCACTGTTTTCTCAGAAAGTAAGTCGGAAGATTGTCTCCTGAAATTGATACGAATTTTCACTTAAAGTGCCCTTTCTGTTGTGATTTCTTAATTTTTCACTTGCAGATTGAGAGTAAATTTTTAGGGGTTCTTAGAAATAGTGGGAGAGATGGATAGGACAACTATTATACAGTTAAACTTGGTGGTAATCCTCACACCATACAATTATTTTGATTGGAATCCCAAGGCAGAATTCCAACTCAGAAGGAAAGGACTGTATATTTGACGATGGTGACAGAAACAGAACCTACATCAGCAATTGAGAAGATGAGATGGGAGAACCGTCAGGATGAGGCCATGGGACTACTTCTTGAGTTAATCTCCATTGATTTATGGTTTCATGTTGTTGCATGTAAGACTCTAAATGAGATCTGGACCACCCTGGAAGGACTCTTTGGAAAGCAGGATGAGATGCGAGGTCATATGCTTGAAGTAGAGTTGAATACCTTAGACCCTAAAAGTTTTGATAATACACATGATTTATTTACTAAATTTAAATCTTTGATTTTGAACTTGGGTGAATGTGGTATTGACAAGTCTACACAAGAGAAACAACTTATTCTAACAATATTGGCCAAGCTAGGACCATAATACGTTGTATATGTCTCCAATTTCCATTATGGCAGATGTCTTTTTGGAACAAAATGGAAAATGCCTACGTTGGCTCAGTTCATTGAGTCTCTTACACAAGAGAAAACAAAACTCATACAAATGGGCCTCATGAAAGATCCCAAGGCACATGCACTCACCATGCATGATGGAAAAGGGTCATCCAAACAAAACGGGAAGAAGGGATATTCCAAACCCTTTAATGATTCTTCAAGTTCCAAAGACTCTTTAGATTCCAAGAAGAAGAAGAAGGGAAAGCAATGCACTTACTGCAATAAACCGAATCATGAAGAATCCACATGCATGAAGAAACAGATTGATCTTATGGCACAGGCACTTCAGTAGAACAACCTTGGAAACTTCATTCTAGAGGGAGTCAAGAAGCAAAAGGAAGAAGATCTTGCTCCTAAGAAAGGTAATCATCATGCTCTGGTTTCAATTCATTCCTCGTCTGATTCATGGATTATAGATTCTGGTGCATCCCATCGTATGGCAGCGAAAGAGGAAGTTTTCTCTTCTTTCAGTCCATTCTCAAGACCCCCTATTCTCATGGGGGATGATACTCCAGTAGCAGTAGCAGGAGAAGGGAGAGTGGAACTCCACAATGGTAGTTTTGAGAATGTTTTACATGTTCCAAAGCTTTCTATGAATCTTCTCTCATTTTATCAGATCACTCAGAAAGGTAAAAAGGTTGAATTTATATCAAATTCAGTTTTAGTAATTGACATGCATGGCAATTCCATCATTTCAATTGGTGAGGTGGATCACAAATCAAGGTTGTATAAATTCACTAAGTTTTCTGACAATGACTCATATTTTCTACTTACACATAAGGAGAGTGATTTGCATGCACCTCTAGTGCAACATGCATATACTCTTGTTCTTCCATCAGTTTTAGACATCAGAGATGATTCCATACACTCAGATTTTGTACATGGAAATAAGCAGGTAGTACAGTCAGATAAGAAGCCAGCGTCGAAGCTTGGACAGATTCCCAAGAAGGCACAGACCACACTTCAGGGAACATGCAACCTTGCAGGGAATCCATTGGATTCGAGGATGACTCGATCTTAGCATGAGGATCCTTCTTATGTACTTTCAGCGTCGGAACCTGTAATGCCCATGCATTGTTATATAGTTCAATCTACTAATCCACAAAACTACAATAGGGTTGTGGGAAATCCATTATGGCAAGCAACCATGCAGAAGGAGTATGAATCACTCCTACAGAACCAGACTTGGAATCTGGTTCCACTTCCACCACAAAGAAATATTTTCAGGTGCATATGGGTCCACGGGATCAAGAGGTACAAGACCCGATAGGTTGCCAAAGGACTTCATCAGATCCATAAAGATTTCTACATCTTCATGAATACTTTCAGTGANATACATTATCTTTTGAAGGGGGGGGGGGGGTTCCCACGTGGTTTTCCCTCTTTCCTCATTTTTATTCAATGTTCATTAGTTTCATTGTACTTGAGTACCTAAAATGGCCTAGTAATCGGGACTCATTTTTTACTCCATAGTGATGTTCAGGGGGGGTGTCGGAGAAATTTCTATTTTCGGCACACTATTTCAGTGGGAGTTAACTGACTAGTTCTATTTTAGACTTTAACACTAGTTCAGTGGGAATTAACTGACTAGTTCTATTTTAAACTTTCTAATCTTAGACCAGCATTATTATGCATGCATTCCTAATTATAGGATGTCATTGCCTATATGAGTGAAGATCACTCACTCATTGATAAGATAATAATATGCATTGATTCTCATTCTTCATTTTGTATCTCTCTTCCTTGTCTTGATAAGATTTGTTTGTGTATGCTTTAGCTAGATCTCTTGTGCAGGTTTCCATGAAACACTGACACTATATAAAGAATTAGTTGGATTGATAATGTTCAGTTTGTGTAAGAATTATCATTTTGTATATTATGATTTGTTCCATTAAGTAGGAAACTGTAAGTTGCATCCAAGACAAGGCTTGGTTCTTATATGTCTGAGAGAATTATTATTAGTGCAATTAGTTGTGAAAATGTCCCTCTCCCTGCAGTCTCTATATAACCAAAGAAATTCTTGTAGTTTGATATTATATCATGGAGACAGATGGTATTCTTAAATAGTAGGGATAATTTACTTGCCATAGTAAATTGCATATAAGATAGAAGATTACCCTCATGACCCTCAATTATGAATGTTATGTGATTTGGAATCGTTACTAACAATTTGAGTAACTTAATGGTTGCTAAATAGGATGTTAGTTATGCATGTATGTGAACCCTTGAGATAGGGAATTTTTACACCTTCCATAGTAACTCTGATATACCTTATTGTATGAAATCTTATATGAGTGTTCTTGATGGTACAATTACCTAATTTTACACACACACACACACACACACACACACACATGCCCTCTAAAAAATTGTTGAGTGTCAAGTGTTGTATTGGATAAGGGTTACAATTGTATAACCTTGGAATACTTTTAGATGGGAAATATTTTGGAAACCCATCAAGGGTTGAGTCTCAAGATTTAGATATGCATTTGTTTTAAAGAATTTAAGCCTCTTAAGTTGGAAGGAAAAATTTAAGAGTAAATCGAACATAAATGTGACTAGAAAGGTTCCTTGGGTCTTTGAACCCTTGAAAACCTAGGCCAGCTAATGAAGGGTACTCACCTATGCTTATAGGTTTGAATTCTTGGCATTATAGCCACCCTCTTTTAGCACAAATTCCTTAGAAAGAGTTTATATTTTTACTCCCAAGGTTGGGTATCCATGAAGATGAAGGCTTATATTATATTACCTACTTCATAGATGTTAGGATATGGATTCAAGAGGGTATCATAACCCTAGCAACACTGCAAAAAATTAGAAAAATTTGAAGTAAAAACTTGGTGATTTAAGTGTATTGAATGAAATTATTTTTCAGGTGATACAAGGTGTATCGCATGAAAATATTTTCCATGTGATACAATGTGTATCGCATGAAAATAATTTTCATGCGATACATCCAATATCGCACGAAAATTAATTTCATGCGATATAGTGGAGGCCACAAGGGGTTAAGGGACACATGGTGGAGAATGGTTTCATATTGTGGTCGAGAAAATTCTTGCGGTTGTGATGTATAATTCCATAGAAATTTTTGGTGTGATACATCACACAAATAAAATTTTCTGGTGTATGATACGGTTAAATCAACAAATTTGAAGGCTTTTTGTGGCGAAGGAAATTTTTCGTGATCACAATGTATCACACCACAATATATTTT
>JASDQU010500463.1:34549-64550 GCA_032191745.1 Picea mariana
ATGAGAGGGTGGTACCTCTCCCTTCCTTGAATGTGCACCAATCATGCTAATCAGTTGGTGCATGCTAAGGTAGAGCGATTCTCCTGCATCATACTCATGAGCTCCTACTCAGGAGCTTCCTAGCTCTATTGAAATCTTCCTGGATCCCAAACCTTCTCCTGGATCTATTCTCCTGCTCCTCTCTGCTTCTACTACTGCTATTGTTTCATCTTACATGCTTCTCTTATAGTTTCCTTTATTTTTATCTTCTCCTTGTTGACCACTTCTTCTGTCGACCTCAACATTAGCCTTCGTATCTCCTCTATGGCTTCTTCCAGTTGGTTCATCTTGTGCAGTCTGCTCATATGAAACTCTCCATGCCACTTCATGGGTCGGTTATCTATATCTCCCATGATGCTTTCATCCCTTTTGATGTTGAATGGACACTCTATTGCTGACCCTAATTCCATAGTCTTGCCACTGAACTGATGTTAGACTACTTTTTCTGACATACTAACTCATGGCATTTCTTTGGTTGTTTCTATTCCAAATCTCTCCAGCTACAACTCGTGCTGGTATATATCCTTTGGAATGGCTATATGATTACATCCACCTTTTGGTTCTGGACTATCCAACCAATCCTCCAATTCATTTAACTCCATCTCCCACTGAGTGAGTAACTCAACTGGGTGCTCCTCTTCTGTTGGGACAAAATTCAGTATATGTTCCTCCTCCTTCATGACAGTCTCAGCTTGATGCCATTCTGTTGCATCTGCAACATTTGTGCTATACTCTCCTCAGTTTCTTGGCAGTCATATCTCGACTCCTCCAATGACCATAACGCACCTCTGATCCTTTTCCTCTATGATGAAAGTTTCCAACTTGTCATCATCTTCATTCACACAGCTTGCAACTCCGCATGAATATTCATATGGATGAGTCCTTTCTTCCTCCTCTCCATCTGTCAACACCCCTTGCTGATGTGAAATCTCATCTAAGATCATGTCTTCTCCCTTGCCCACCTAGAAGTTTGGGATGTCTCCTCTGCCCTCCTGGAAGTTTATGAGATCAACTGGTCTCTTTTCATTTCCCACCTAGAAACCTACGAGACCTTTGTCAGATCTCTTTCCCTCGTCACTGAGGTTTTTGGCATATCTCAACCACCTCTTCAACATTTGTCATTGCCTTCAGGCCAAAAACATTCGAACATGCCACTTATATATCCTTTTCAAAGGCCACTTGTACCTCTAGCGTACCATTTCTTCCTTCTTGCATATTGAATGCTAGCGTCTCCATATTGGATTGAATTTCACTGAACTCCTTGTCTATCTCCGTTTTTCTTTTCTGTGGGAAAAATTCTCCTCGGTCGCACTCCTAACTTCCAACAACCATCTTTCTTCACCTTCATCCCTCCTAGATGTTTATCATTTGTTGCACACCTTGCAACAATCTTCACAGGGTATCTCACTATGTCTCCTTCCTCTCGCCTAAGAGAAAAAATATTCCCTAATACCACTACCGGTATCAGAGTATCTCCTCTATCTCTTTTACTCAACCTAAGAATAAAACCAGGCTCTGATACCACTCTTGGTATCAAAGTATCTCCTCTATCTCTTTTAATCCACCTGAGAATAAAATCAGGCTCTGATACCACTCCTGGCATAGCACCTGCACCCCCTTCTCTTCTACTTTGGGGATGCGGAAACCTCCTAGTCTAAGATCGTTCTCAAAACACCTGAGTCGGATTGACTCTTCGGCTCACTATTGGAACCCGACAAATTCTTCCATAAGTCCTTCTTTCTCCAAAGTGCAGGTCCTCCTAACCCTTCGAAGAAAGTCGATGGTGACACTTAAATCTTCATGCTAGGCCCTTTCTATCACATGTCCTCGAGCTGTGTCCCGGGACTCAGTCACACGAAGTGCTTCGGGCTTCGACTCTTTCCACGACAGCCAATTCTTGCGTTCCTGAAATCTGAATTGGCGAAATCAAATGCGCAAGGATCAATGGTCGTTGTTCCCCTTCCGATCAATGACTATGATCTCTTCAGACTACGACCTACGAGAGTATCTCAATATCCTTCTAGGATATCTCCTGAAGTACTTATTTATCCAGATCAACAGACTGCTTCCATGTGTCCCCTCTAGATCCAATGGTCTGGATTCAAACCGCTCTTTGTGAATTCGTGAAGATATTTGGTTTCCCTTGGAAAACCTCCCAGAGCTCCAACTTCTGGATCTCCCAAGATTCTACCACCTGTCTCCTCCCGACAATGGATGATTTCACTGTCTTCGAGACTTCAGAAAGTCCTCGAACTCCTTGCACACTTAGTGCAATTTCCGTTTCAAGACTTAGACTATTCTCGAACTTCTTTTGTACTCCTTGCAGAATCTTGCACAACTCTTATGTGACTTTGCTCGGCTTGAAAACCTCCAAGGTTCTGATTTCCTCTACATCCTTCGGTGGAATTTCTCATGCCCTCCTGACAAATTAACACCCTTCCTCCTGATATTGTAAGGTGAAATTAGAGTCTCCTCAGCACACTCCTTGTTCTCGGCTAATCCTTTTGACGACTTCTCCCTTAGCCTTCCTTTTTCAAAGTGTTCAACAACCCTGGGATTCTCTTAAGGATTCCAACACCTCATAATGTGTTGCTTGAGTACGACTTCATAATTGCTCTATTCCCTCCTGGAAGATTGTTATAAAGTGTTCAATAACTTTGTGTTGTGTTTCCTCCTACATAATCTTTCTTTCATAGGTATCCAACCACCTTGAAATTTCCTCCCAAGCCTGTGAATTATCCTAGTGTGCCCTCTTGGTAGCTTCTCTTCTGACTCCACTAGCTTCATATACGCACTCCTTGCATCGGGTCATAGAGTCTCAACTCTCTTTCGAGAACTCCTTGCACTTAGACTTGAGAACCAAACTTAATCCAACACACTCATAGATAGAAGATTATATCTCTATCCCTGCAAATGATTTCTAACATACATCTGCAACTCAAATGCATATGGATGACATTCATAACAAAAAATCCATGACACATAAATTGATAAACATGAAAGATTGTTATTTTTTATTAATGATGGAATGTCCATTACAACATATGAGTTTGGACTACAACTGAATCTCGACTCTCCCTCAACTATCTATCTCCTACACTCGGTGCCTACTCTACTGGCAACAATACAAGAGTTTATACAAGAGGGGCTCGATGGGATTCCCTCCAAGCTAAGCTAGAGGCATCTAATCACCTTTCAAACGCCTTTCTAATGGGAGGATTACAATGATGTAAATATGATCTGAATCGGATACAAATCCCTCCTACCATCAACCACTTAATGGTGACCGTATCTCCAGCTTGTGTGAAGGAACATTTTGGCTCTTCCAACCTGTCATCATTTATTGCCTTGATCATGCTTTAGATTTTCGAAGTAAAAATGAGAGGGTGATGCCTCTCCCTTCCTTAAATGCACACCACTCATGCTAATCAGCTGGAGCATGATGAGGTAGAGAGATGCTCCTGCATCATTGGGGGATGAATAATGTGTTCATACTTTAAAGGAAAAAGAGATGCAGATTCAATGTGAAGTGAAAATTTCTCCAGAGTATCTTTGGTATCAAAAAGTTGAATTATCTTCTCTTCCATAGTTTGTATATGGCCCAATTTATATCCTTCAAATGGAACTAAAGGGCCGAGTCGAAATGTTTCCAGTACATATAAGGACAAGGATCATGGATCTCATGATGTGACATGGAAACCTGAAACAATTTTTCATTTTGAGAACCAAACTTGATGTACGCAGGTTGTAGTGGTGCAACCTACATATATGCATGTTGTCTAACTGGTAGGGTGTGTATATCTGAAAATGTATGATTTTTTGGCTCTGGGGAGTGCAAAGGACTTAGAGTCTACATAGGGAAATGTAAAAGTCCTTCTGAGCAAGTTGTATGGTGTGAGGAAAAACTTGCTGTAATAGATGCCCCCTAATGTATGAGTTTAGAGGAGTATCTGTGATGGATGAAATACATTATAATTCCTAGAAGTGGAGTAATGGAGACTCAACTTGAAGAACTAGTCTCTCATGAGAATATTACAATCCATAATGAATTTGTACACATGGCTTCCAATTTGAATTACATTGTAGTTCGATGTGGAAATATACCAAATAGTTGTTCATGGCCATGAATAGGAAATACAAAGTAGACACATGCCATAGGTTGTCATAGTCATGAATAAGGCCCAGTGAAAACCAATCTCAAAATCAATCTGAAGATATATGTATACAATGGAGTATAATATGATTTCCCATGATTACTAAATGCATATAGGTACTGGTTCAATGAATGATAGCAGAAAATCAGGAAATATGTTACTATAAATTGATGTCTTCAAGTCTTCTACATGATATGCCAAAGCTGTAAGTCCACATCATGTGAATAGAGGAGTTGAGGTCAAACAAAATGATACTTAATTTCATTACGGTTCATTAATGTATATCGTTAACAAACACGAGACAGTCTATCGATAATGAAAGTAGGTATCAAGGCACCAAGTACATTCTTACAAGTGTGAATAATGGTGTTGAGGTCAAACACTTGAATAATTCATCGATTAGGAGACATTGTTGTATTCCAAACTATCAATGGTGAGAGAACCCACCGCTGATGACTAAAAGCCTCTAGGTAATCATAGGACTCTAGGCCTCATTTCTAGAATAGATGAGTTGAAGTCAATGGGAGGAGACTTGATGAAAGGAGAGAATTAAGGCATCTCTCATCATTCAACATTAAGTACAAAGAAATATATTGATTATTTGGAGAACTCAGATGAAGAGGATGTTCACAAACTAGAATAGGAGCCAATAAGGAAAATTATCGACAAAGGTGAGGACACCACCAATAAGGCTAATGGCATCCAAGACACTGCATGAATCCTAATGTGTGAATATATTTCTTTCCTTTGAACATAAGGGAGACCTGTGAATCAGTGACCAATGAGGATATGTTGATTGTTGGGTTCAAGGTTACCTACACACGATGAATGTAGGACCAAGGTGCACAGTAGGACTACAAGTTGATGTAACTGTAATACACACCGAGGGTATGGCCAGCATGAAAAGTCAAGAGTTCTAAGGAATGGATGACATAGGCTTATAAACTTCCTTTGAACAAGAGAATGATACATATGGACCAATATTCTCACGATATTCAAGTGTCAATTTGGAGAGCTACAAGTGAAGGAATTGAAAACCATCTGGACCAAGTAAGTTCTCCTGCCATCCTCTTCATTTCTAGTGGTTTACAATTTCAAATTAGTCCTCATTTTTTGAGTTTTAGAGGGAGAAACTTATGAACTAGGGTGTACATGGACTGCATTTCATCAGATCACATATATGGATACATGTATGCAAACAAAGGAAATCCTAACTGCGTATATGTTTCCCTACATGGGACTATTAACATTACACCCTGCATATAAGTCCAAAAACTAGTTTTTTGAAGAGTTTGAATCAAAAAATGGTTTTCCTTTTGCAGGATAGTGCTTGAATGGAGAGAGAGAGCATGAGGAAGTAGATGCAGTAGTGGAAAGATATGCGGGGGCCCAAATTTCCCTAAAAAAATGCAGGCTTTACAATTTTTGGGCTCTCAAAAAAATGAGGTCTCAAGTCAGATTACTTCAAATGCTAGTAAAATTTTGGGATCCGGATATAGAGGCCTTCAATATCGAAGGGAAACCATTGAGGATTGATTCCAAGGACATCTATTTCATCACAGGATTGTCTCATCAAGGTGAGGTGGTGAATGTCAAAGCCCGGGGAGCTAGGGGTGTTTTGATGCTTGAATCCGTCGAGACCGAAATGAAAATATCACAAGGATGTGAATCCTCATATGTTTTTATAGAGGTGGTACTCCTCTGTCTGAGATTTACAAAATGTGGGACTTTTAAAGAATTCTGTCAAAATAAAATAGATATAACAGAAAATGGAAAATATTTTTATTTTTCTTTTAAAAGAGAGTTCTTGAGAATGGACCAAGAAACACACACACATTCATACATTTAAATCAAATAAACAAAATTCCTCACATCCATCATAGTAGGGCTAAATATTTATGATGACATAAAAGAAAAAAAAAAGGAAAATTATTTGCATGCATAAGAGAAGTTTGAAAGAGTAATACATGGGAAGATCAAAAGGATATAATGATAGATCAGCCTCAAATACTTCATATTCAGAAAAAAATGGGTTACAAAGTATTGTCAAGATTGTTCCCAAAATAGCTCTCTTGGAATTTCTAAAAAATATATAGTTCAATACATATTCTCTAAAATTAAAATGTGTTTGTCATAATGAGTGGGATTGGGGATCTCGCAGACAATAAATCAAATATGTATAAGAATTAAGTTTGTATAAATAAGAAAGTGGGCAATGGAAGGAGACAAGACCTGGAAAGAAGAAAAAGGAAAATATCAGTCCTCAGTTAAACCTTTATATCTAAAGAGGTAGAGTAACTGGATGAAGAGCTTGATAAAGATAGAAAGATGTGATCAGTATGAAATTACTATGAGGATATCTTATGTTTTGTCACTTGCTCATTGATGTCCTTTTATGTCTTTCCTCAGCAGTTAAAGGAACCATCTCAACTGTCATTTTCCCTTCATTGGTGAGCTTGTCAACAACCTTTTTGAACCACTCCTCGATCTAGCTCCTCATTGGTGCCACGTTAATTTCATGCCATATTTTTATATTGAAGATTTCACCTTCCAAGTCCCTTAGATAATTAGAAATATTCCACAATGATTCTTCAATATCTTGATTTTTAATCGAATAATCAACTAGTCAGTTTTCCACATCATCTTCACCATATTCAAGACTTGCATAAAATTTTGCAAATGACAACCCTTTAAATATCTCAACTTGTTTATCAAATGCTTGATTGGTTAAGAACAATGAATTGAGTATAAATTTTGGGTCTTGGAACTCATTTTTGTTGCCATCTAGATCTATCTCAGTTAACTTCTTGAATAATTCCTCTCTTCTAGTTATGGCCTCGCTACATGCTTGAACAATACCATTAAGGTTTTGTACATTTTCCTTCCAGCATGCGTTCAATTGTTTTATTCGATTCGGGGAAGGGAGATCCTCCTTTCTTCTTCTCAATTATATCATATTAGTAACTTTAACACCAAATGGTACAACCGCATTAAGGTAGAAACCTTCCTCATTTTTCAAATCTGCTTGCAGATATTCAAGAAAAGAGTATGCTCTCATTCCAAAAGAAACCATGCTCTTTGACATCTCCTAAGCCTCTGTTTTTAATTCCATTCTTTTATTGATATTATTTTCCACATATCCCCGAGGTTATGTGAGAAGTATTACTGATCCTTTCAAATTGGTCGTAGGTGCGGTAGGACCGATCATTACTAAAGGACTAGAAAGTATTGGAAGGGGCATTAAAGCTTCCTCCAATTCTTTGATTCTCTCCTTCAACCTGACATTCTCTTCTTCCAGGCCTTCAATAGAATTGTCTATAGCATATCCAATTTATTGGTGTATCTGGGAAATTTGAGAATGTTGCATGTTCGATAGGTTAATATCAAAACGAGATTTCCCCTTCTTATTATTTACATCTCTTTTCTCAATAATCCAATTTTTGGATTTGTTGTTAAAAACAATGCTCTGAAATGCAAAAGTCTCTTCTTTGTCGAAGGTCTCAGTCTCAATTATTTCCATCTGAGGGTTCTGGTGAGCCACGTTCTCTAGCTGGTCAACATTGGGGAACACTTTCTCAATGTCAATTTTGAGTTCCATATCATCAATGGAGAGGTCATGGATATCACTTTCTCCTCAAGGTCATGGATATCACTTTCAATCTTTTTGGAAGGAGGGTTCTTATCTCCTCCTCTACCTGAAGAAATGGGCGTCACTTTCTTATTTGGGTAGACCGTTGGAGCACTGATCCAAGATGTTGTACTCTTTGGCATGACAGTCGGAGATTGGGCACTTTTCTCACCTGGACCTTTTCCTCTCTGCTTGTAGGACTCATTGGTTCTGAGTATTGTCTCCAGGTAAGCAAGATTTCCTGAGGAATTTTCTCTATATTCTTTCAGAATAGTGTTAATGAAATAATTTTTGAAACCAACATCCAATAGATGTTCTACAAAAATACCACTAGAGTTGAACCCTTTTAATTTTTCATCATATTTTAAATTGACTCTATGGAAGTGGCATGTGAATTCATCAATCTTGTTCATATTTCTGAATATAAAATCCCTGACTTTCCAAGGTAGAGGTATGAATTTATTTTTTCTCTTTTAATTGAAAGAATGAAACCAGCAGGTGTACTTCATTGCTATCTCAGCAACAAAATTTTTTTCAGATATGTGGCATGGAAGGAAGGAAGGATTTTCTTTGGATCCAAAAATCATCATAATGTTTTAATTTTCCATTTTTTCTAGTGTCCCCTTCCTATCCACAAAATTACTCTCTTGGTTAGACATCTGGGGAGCACTTTTTTCAAACAACAATTATTTAAAAACTGAGAAAAAATCATTAAATACTTCATAAAAAAATTGGGAGGCCTTGTGCCTCCACAATGTTTGATACCAAAAGGTTACTGGGTCGAATTTACAGTTTATCTTCCCACTAACAAATAATCTCTGGAACTGACAACAATGGGTTATTGCGAAAACCAAATAATATGACATGAAGAATTTCTTATCCTTCTTGTACTGCACCAATTGGGAAGAGATTTCAATGGAAATTAGCTTACCCCAATTGAAGATGTCATGTTCCTTGACCGTAAAATAAAGAATGTAGAGAATCATCCAGGAGATGATGGTCATGGTTTCCTGTCTTGTTATCCTCATAAAAATCCATGCAACTTACCGAAATGGATTTTTAAATGAGCCAACCTGCAATCTTGTGATGTCCTTAGGGACGGTCACTAGTTTCTCTAGGAATTCAGGTAAGAGGTTGATTCCATTGTTATGCTTTTTTAAGAACTCCCTACAATTTTCACCTTTGAAGGTGATTGTTGTCTCGGGAAGACTCAACATATTACAAAAAACCTGAGGTGAAAGAGAGATAGGGGAATGGTCCCACAACTGGATGATCCTATGGCTTCAAATGTATCTCTCAGTACACCAGGTAACCAACTCTTTACAACAACAAAAAAATTGGGACACACCCTGCACGTGAAATTCCATATGTCCATATTATTTCCCTCTGGGAAGAAGGGGATGAATAATAGGAATATTCCATGGAACACTGAAAACTATGATCCTCGTGCCTGAAAATATTCAGTTTATCTCCATAGAATTGTTGTCGCATTGCTGCCATAAGTCGACAAGAACATTCCCTTTCTCCAAATTATGTTAGGAATGAGCATTGGAGGGATATGATATAAACCTCCGTAAATCATGTTTTAATGAGCTTTAATAGGAGGTATCCTCGATCCTTTCACGTATTAATAACCATCTCTTCAAACCTGTATGGTAAGTTATTATCATTAAAAGAATAGTAAATGTGCATTGGAAAGGGATGAGGGTGGCATGGATGGATGGGGGAATATATGACTTGAGATGTTTGTGAACCTGGGAACCCGTGAACCCGATAAATTAGCTAAGTGTGGGATGGTGCGATGGTCGGATGGATTCAGGTAGGCAGAATGACACTTAGAAAGTTCAAGTAGTACGGGGGTTGAAATGTACATCATGGAACTCTTTGGTGCAATGTGTCTATCATGAAAAATGGAAACATGAAATCTCCACCCTGTCGATATGGGAACCCGCGATCATATAATCAGCTAATTATGGAACAACACGACGGTCATTCAGACTTGTGACATGAAGTTGTAGATGGAGGTGAGAAATTTTAATTCCACCAACCGGAGAACTTGCAGTCTATAATGCGACTAAGTATTAGAACTAGAAAGGGATAATAAGAGGGAAAACACAAAAGGGAAAAATCGGTAACTATAGAAGGGGGAAAAGAAAGGGAGAAAATAATTTGGGATAATAGAAAAGGGGAGGGAACTTTTCTGGACTAGGAAATGACATCAACAACAAGCTCCAACTGTGGGATGATGACCCCTATGGGTTTTCAAGAATCCATAATATCTCATGACCAGGTGCTTCCATCCATTGGGTTATGGAGTCATATTAAGAATATACAAACTAGAAATAAAATTATGTACAATGAGAATGAAAAGTCCTAGGAGAAGAAACCTTTCAAATGTTCCCTGTTAACAAGCATCATTAACCTTTTTCCTTTCATGCCTTGGAGCATATATGATTTGAAGCCTAATATATTTTCGATGACATAAGGTCTGATCCAGAGTGCTTTGAACTTCAGGTGCATGGATGGATTTTCCTTGGCTTTGTTCCAAAGCAGTACCAGTTCTCCCTTCTTAAATTTCTTCATAGTTGTGCTTTGATAAAAATATTTTTTGACTATCTATTGCCTCTGATATGTCCGGTTCAGGGATTTTCTTTGTTCCTCCTCCATCTTTAACAATTGATTGATCTTTTTCTGAGTAGGATAAGTGTCTTTTGTATCTTCAATATTAACCACAGATATCAATGTGTTAAGCTCTAGGTTAATTGGAATCTTTTCCTCTCTCCCATAGACCAATAGATACATAGTCATCTAGGTACTATCTTTTGGGTTTTTCCTGCTTGCCCATAATGATTTTGTCAGCTTCATGTGTGAATTTCTCTGGTTTTCATCCACATTTTTCTTCAATATCTACATAAGTGTTTTGTTCGTGGATTTGACAAGGCCATTTCCTTGTTTATAATAATTCGAATATTGACCCATAATGATCCCATATTGTCTAGAAAACTCTATGAATTTTGACCCAATGAAGATCGAACCATTGTTTGTGATAAATTTATCAGGGACACCAAACCTCGAGAGAATGTTGTTTTTGAGAAATCCAATCAATTCTGCAACATCGTCCATCTTCAACATCACCTCTTCTGTCCATTTTTTGAAATAATCTCAGCTGTTAGAATGTACATGTTCCCTTTGCTAAATTTCGGATTAATCGGTCCAATGACATCAATTCCCCATTGGGAAAATGATTGTTCCACCACAATCGGTTGTAGAGGCATCACAACTTTCTTCATTTTTCTTCAAAACCGTTGCCATGAAAAACATCTCCTTATTGCGGCGTATGAGTCCTTGAATATTGATGACCAGTAGAATCTCGCTCTGATTATTTTGTGAGAAGTTGCAGTGGGTGGAAAGTGTCGACCACATATTCCCTCGTGGATTTCTTTGATCAGTGTTGGACCTTCATTCTTATCGACACATCTCAGTAGTATACCATCAAAATTTCTTTTGAAAAGTATATCAATAATGAATACATATTGGTTTGACTTCATCTTGAGTGTCCTTTGCTCCTTGGAACTCATTGCAGCAAGGAATTTCCCAGATCTTGAATAGAATATGATATCTTCGTACCATTCTGAATCAACTAACGGTTTTGTGACTAAGATTGAAATCATTCCATCGACTGAGTACCCATTCACCAGAAGCTTGCATAATCCTTGTCCTTTTATTTCCTTCAATAGTTTGATCTCGATATCATACTCTTGAATTTTTTCCAACGGGTTGGACCATTTTCCTTCCCTCAAATGTTGATTTAGGAGCATCTTAATGGGGGACAAGGGGACGTAGGCAATAACATGATATTTTAGTATATAAATCCAAAAGTGAGACACAAATTTTACAAGAGACAAAGTTCTAAATACCTCAACGTAAAGTCGTGTAAAGTTTTTCTCATAAAACTTATGGGGAGCTCTTCTTCGTTGTTATTTTTCTGAGTGAGGATGTACGTGACAACTGCCTCTGTAGAAAATGAATATATAATGAAATATTTTTGAAAATATGGACTAATGAGGACAAGAGAGGTGGTGATTGCCCCCTTGATCTTGTGGAATGATTCTTAGGTATCTGTTGTCCACTTGAACCTCTTCTCTTTTTTCAGCAATAAATTGATGTGTTTTATGTTGCTTGTGTAATCAAGAACAAATCTTCGAACAAAATTAATTTTCCTAAAGAATGATTGGACTCCCTTCTTTGATGTCAGGGGGTTGAATTCATTAATTGGTTTAATTCTTTCTGGGTCAATGTAAATCCCTTCCTTGCATATAATGTGGCCCAACAACTTTCATTGAGTCACAAAAAGAAGCATTTCTTTGGGTTGAGAGAGACGTCGTATGATCTACATCTTTGAAATACTTTTCATAAATGATGGATGCAATCCTCCCTTTTGATTGAATGCACTATCAAGTCATCTTGGTATTCTGCCATGAACTTTCCTATCAATTCTCTAAACACATGGTCCATAGCTCTTTGAAATGTAGCTTCAACATTCTTCAAGTCGAAGGGAATTCTAGAGTAAGCATATGTTTCCCATGGTGTGATAAATTTTGTTTTTTCTCTATCTTCCTCAGCCACGCAAAATTGATTATATCTAGAGAAACCATCCAACATAGAAATGCATGCCCATACCATAACTTGTTGCAACATAAACTCCATATTCGGCAGCGGAAAATTATCTTTTTTTCTTTCTTTGTTAAGATATCAGAAGTGGACGCACATTCAAATATCCTAGGTATTATTCCTGACAATCACTGGATTTGAAATCTAGTCTAAATGTCTAATGGGATATATTAACCTTGCTTTCTTTAAATTTTTCAACTCAATTCTTACCAGAGCCTTCATCTTGGGATTCATCATTCTTATTTTTTGTTTCACTGGTCTGGCTTCTTCCCTCAAAGGAATCAAATGCTAGAATATCGTTTTGTCATAATCCTTTAAGTCGTCATAGGTCCAATCAAACACATCAATATATTCCTTGAATAAAGTGACATATTTATCAACTTCTTCATGGGTGTAATCGATTCCCAAATTGACATATTTTGGGGACTGGTCCATTCCAATATTGATTTTTCTTGCCTCTTTCGCCTTTCAAACTGAAACTTCTTCAAAATGATTCTTGGCATGATTGTATTTCGTGAACAAATATTGATCTTGTATGCAGTATTTGGGGATGAAAATCTCTTTATCATCTTCCCCTTCATCATCGTTTAACAAAAAATCATCCAATCATTCATCATTGGCAAACACTTGCAAGTACTCAATATTATCGGGTACAGATGGCCTAAAGTCCCTTTCCACCTGGAGAGATGTTTTTCTTAGGATATCATTTGGATTTGATAATGAAGCTTCCAAAGATATACAATCGACCATATGATTCTTATCCCTTGGAATGAAAGAAATATTGAAAGAGATGAAACATTCCATTAGTTCATTAACTCTATTGAAATACAGTTTAAGTCTTTCCTTTTTTATTTTGTATTTTTGGGTAACTTGGTTGATGACCAACTCTGAATCTCCAGTCACGTTCAGATGTTCTATTTTCATTCCTTGTGTGAGGATCATCCCCTGGATTAAAGCTTTGTATTCTTCCTCATTATTCATGCATGGAAACTCCAGTCTTACAGCATGAGGATGTGTCATCTTATATGGGATTATGAGAAAAATCCCAACTCCATTCCCTGATTTAGAGCATGCTCCATTGAATTAAATTCACCAGTAGCCTTCAAATACACATTTTGGGACCTCCAATTCTTGAACTCGTTATAGGTTTTCATTCTACTCCATGTCCAATATAGCATAGTTTCTGATCCTGACATCTATGTAGTCTTCCATTAATTCATTATCCTTCTTCTTGAAGGAGAAACTTTTTATGGACTCTCGGGGTACTTTAATCATTGCTCCCTCCTTTCATGGTAGCATCATACAACTACTGTCGTTCATTATATATCCACCAATCTTGGAGCTTTAACATCTTCCCAGCACAACCCCATATGTTGGAGGCATGTCTACCATAATAATTTTAAAATCCATGATGATATGGGGAGATGTTGTAATCCATGCATAAAAATCCTTGATTTCTTAGTATGCTAGCACTTTTCTTGAATCGATGGCATATATGCTTTCTCCAGTTTCACAATATTTAGTGCATCCCATGCCCAATGCTTCCATGACCACTAGTGGCATTATATTATTTGTTGCACTAGTATCAACTAAACATTTATGTAATGCAACATCATGGTTTTAAATTGATATGTAGAAGGGTGGAATCTTACCTCTTAGCTTAGCAGTCGAGGAGCTCTGTTCTGTTTTGGAGTGGTAACAACAACTTCCATTCTTTTCGATGGATTACCCAACAACTTCAATATATTTTTCCTCTGCAGAGGAATATTCACCACTTCTACAAAAGGTATGGTTATCCTTAACTTACTTAAGTCCTTCACGACATTGTACATCATTTGGGTTGAGCATGTCTCTATGGATTTCCTTCTGGTTTCAACTATCACCTTTTCATTCGACACTCTTTCATTGTATTTTTCCTTTTCTTTTTCTTTTTGTTTTTCTTTTTCAGATTCACCTTTATTCTTTGGTATATTTACAAAACCTCTTGTCTGGGTGACGTTGTCGTGCAAGTTAGGATCATTGTTTCCCTCTCTATATATGTACATGGGCACCTCACATCTATCCATCTGTATTCTCTCAAATCATTCATAAGGTAAGTAATAACCTACTTTCTTGGTCAATTTCTTGTCACATACATCATCCAAAATAGTCGCATTTGGAATGGGTTGTCCGAGAACCCTTGGTCTTAGTGGGTCTTTAGTATTCTTGAATCTGACCCTTTTTTTGAGGCGAGGGTTCCTCCTTTGTTTGGGAATTAGCATTGTTGGGTTTGACATGTAATTATATCCCCTTCACAGCCTGGTTATTTGGTTCTACATCTGTTTGATGGTTCTATTCATCTTCACAATCTCAATTCTCTGCTTTGTTTCCTGTGATGTCGCAGGGTCAAATTTTATGTCAGGTATGGTTCCCTTAAAAAATCCTCCTCCCAGCATTTGATTCTGCGTTTATCGAGGTTAAACTCTTCATTTCTTTTTTATATGGAAGATCCTTGATTATCAATATTCAATCCAACCATCTGTCTTTGTACTTTACCTAATATAATGTTAGGGTCAATGCCCATTTCAATCATAATTTCTTTCATCTCAGTATCCTTAGTCATTGCTTCCTCCAGGGTATCCATCTGGGATGTTCTGATGGCATATTTCACATTCAGGGGCATTGCATTCTTATAGAAACTAATAATTTCCAGGTCATTTGGTCTCTTTTCTTCTAGGTTTATACACAAAGTCTTATTGAACTTGAGATTAAAATCTCGTATCCTTTCATTCTTCCTTAACCCAATATGGGTGAATTCTGTGAGGAGGGTATGGTAAGAAATTGGGAGGGGAAACATATTTAGGAACATAACTTCAAGGTCATTAAATGAGCAAATGGATCTACTGAGAAATTTTTTATACCATTTATAAGCTCTTTCTGATAAATTTTGCAAAAAAAAACTCACCAGGACGTCATCATGTTCAACTCAGTGGAAGTCACAAACGTCAAGAAATCAATGCAAGGGCCTATTTTCATCAATTGTCCCATCTCCGGAAAATTCATTCAAGGTTCCCTTAGGGAGAACTAGGAGTTCGTGTTGTTCACCCATAAGACTAAGAGGGAAATATCTCACCCTCCTTCTATTTCCAGACCCTCAGATTCCTTGTTTTCTTGCAACATCTCTTTCGCCTCCTTGTCTCTCCTCATGATGTTTGATTCGGGATTGTTCATATATTGCTGCCATTTTTTAGGAGGTTTCAAATTTATACTTTTCACTTCTAGGGAAAGAGAGTTGTTTACTTTTACTTCAGGTGATGGGTCCCTTGTATTTTCCTAGGTTCAATATTGACATTGTTCTTATGGTTCTCTAGCTAATCTTTGATTTCTTCGATCTTGTCATTCTTCTCTCCTTTGTCTTCAGATAATTTTTCTTTATTCTTCTTGGTCTAATATCCTTTGGGACCCTTCTAACTCTTCTCGAGTATGGAATCTTGATATTACAAGATTATACGATTGGTGCACAATGCTTCATTGATTATTCTGTCAAATTTATAAATGGGGATGGTTACCCTGGGGTAAAGTCATACATTTCTTTCAAAATGCTAGGCTAGGTTCCAAATTTTTAGTTCATGTCCCCAGTATGGTTGCCAAAACTATTGACTCTTGAATCCGTTGGGACTAAAATGACAACCTCATGAGGATGTGAATCATCCTATATTTTTATAGAGGTTGTACTCCTTTGTCTGAGATTTACAAAATGTGGGACCTTTAAAGATGTTCATCAAAATAAAATAGATATAACAGAAAACGAAAAATATTTTTATTTTTCTTGTAAAAGAGAGTTCACGAGAATGGACCAAGAAACACACACACATTCATACATTTAAAGAAAATAAACATAATTCCTCACATCCATCATAGTAGGGCTAAAGATTTCTTATCACATAAAAAAAAAATGAAAATGATCTGCATGCATAAGAGAAATTTGAAAGAGGAATACATGGGCATAACAAAAGGAGATAATGATAGATCAACCTAAAATAATTTATATTCAGAAAAAACTAGGTTACAATGTACCATTGATATTGTTCCCAAAATAGCTCTCTTGGAATTTCTAAACAATCTATAGGTCAATACATATTCTATGAAATTAAAATGTATTTGTCATAATGACTAGGATTGGGGCTCCTGCGGACCATAAAGAAAAAATGTATAAGAATGAAGTTCGTAGAAGGAATAAAGTGGTCGGAGTAAGGTAGCAAGACCTAGAAAGAAGCAAAAGGAAAATATTAGTCCTCGGTTAAACCTTTCTATTTAAAGAGCTAGAGTAACTTGATGAAGAGATCGATAAAGACAAAAATATGTGATTAGTATGAAATTACTACGATGGTATCTCATGGTTTGCCACTTTCTGATTGATGTCCTTTTATGGTTTTCCTCGATGGTTACAGGAAATGTCTCAATCGTCCTATGCCCTTCATTAGTGAGCTTGTCGATAGCCTTTTTGAACCACTCCTCGATGTAGCTCCACATTGGTTCCACCTTGATTTCATGCTGCATTTGTATATTGAAGAGTTCACCTTCCAAGTTCCTTACATCAATATAAATTTTCCGCAATTCTTCTTCAATATCTTTATTTTTTATCGAATAATGAACTAGCTAGTTTTCCACGTCATCTTCACCATATTCATGAATGCCATAAAATTTTTCAAATGATAACCCTTTAAATATATCAACTTGTTCATCAAACTCTTTCTTGGTTAAGAAAAACTATTTGAGTATCAATTTCAGGTCTTGGACCTCATTGGTGCTTCCATCTATGTCTATCTCAATTATCTTCTTGAATAATTCCTCTATTCTAGTTATTGTCTAGCTACATGCTTGAACAATATTGTTCAGGTTTTTTACCTTTTCCTTCTAGCATGCATTCAGTTGTTTTATTCGGTTGAGGGAAGGGAGATCCTCCTCTATTCTTCTCAATTCTATCATATTAGTAATGTTAACAACAAATGGTACAACCACATCGATGTATAAACCTTCCCCATTTTCAAATCTGCTTGCACATATTCATGAAAAGTGTGTGCTCTTGTTCCAAAAGAGACCATGCTCTTTGACATCTCCCAAGCCTTTGTTATTAATTCCATTCTTTTCTTGATATTCGTTTCCACGTAGCCTCTGGGTGGTGTGAGAAGTCTTGTTGATCCTTTTAAATTTTCCGTAGGTGTGGTAGGTCCGATCATTTCTAAAGGACTAGCAAGTACTGGAAGGGACATTAAAGCTTCCTCCAATTCTTTGATTCGCTCATTTAACCTGACATTCTCTGCTTCAAGGCCTTCAATAGAATTGTCTATATCATCTCCAGTTGCTTGGTGTATCTGGGAAATTTGGGAAGGATGCATGTTCCTTAGGTTAATCTTTGAACGATATTTCCCCTTCTTATTATTTACATCTCTTTTTTCAATAATCAAATTTTTGGATTCGCTCTCAAAAACAACACTCTTAAATGAAAAAGTATCTTCTTCATCGAGGGTATAGGTCTCAATTATTTCCATTTGAGGGTTCGGGTGAGTTGTGTTCTTTAGTTGGTCGATGTTGGGGAACACTTTCTCGATGTCAATTTCAAGTTGCATATCCTCGAGGGAGAGGTTTTGGATATCACTTTCTCCTCGAGGTCCGCCTGAAGAACTGTGGGTGACGTTTTTACTTGGGTAGGTTCTTGGAGCACTGCTCTGAGATTTTGTACTCTTTGGCGTGACAGTTGGGGATTGGGAACTTTTCTCACCCAGACCTTTTACTTTCTTCTTGTATGGCTCATTGGTGTTGAGTGTTGTCTCCAAGTTGTTGGTGTCATGAACGAGAGTGCCTGAGGAATTGTCCCCATCTTCATTCATAATAGTGTTAATGAAAGAATTGTTGAAACCAACAACCAATAGATGTTCTACAAAAATACAGCTAGGGTCGAACCCTTTTACTTTGTCAGCATATTTATATTGAGGTTGTGGAAGTGGCATGTGAATTCATCAATCTTCTTCATATTTCTAAGTATGAAATCCCCGACTTTCCAAGAAAGAGGTATGAATTTATTTTTTCTCTTTTCAAGGTAAAAATGCAACCATTATGTGTAATGCCTTGCTATCTCAACAAAAAACATTTTGTCATATATGTGGCACAAAAGGAAGGAATCATATTCTTTGGATCCAAAAATTCTTATAACATTATAATTATCCATTTGTTCTAGTGTCCCCTTCTTATCAAAGAACATACTCACCTGGTCAACATCCGGGGAGCATTTTTTCCAAACAACAATTCTTTAAAAACTGAGAAAAAATCATTAAAGACTTCACAAAAATGTTATGAGGCCTCGTGCCTCCACAATTTTTGACACCAGAAGGTTATTGGATCGAATTCAAAGTTTACCTTCTTGCAGATAGATAATCTCGGGAAATGACACCAATGCGTTATCACGAAAACCAAATAAGACGACATAAATATTTTCTTCTCCTTCTTGTATTGTGCCAATTGGGAAGATATTTTGATGGAAATCAACTTAAACCAATCGTAAATGTCATGTTCCTTGACCGTAAAATAAATAATGTAAAGAATAATGAGGGAGATGTTGGTCATGGTTTCTTGTCCTGTTATCCTCGTAAAAATCCATGCAATTTCCTGTAAGGGATTTTTAAATGAGTCAACCTGCAATCTTGTGATGTCCTCTAGGATGGTCATTGGGTTCTCTAGGAATTTAGGTAAGAGGTCGAATCCATTTTCATTCATTTTTAAGAACTCCCTACAATCTTCACCTTTGAAGGTGAGTGTTGGCTCAGGAAGCCTCAACATATTATGGAAAAATTGAGGTGACAGAGAGACAAGGGAATGGTCCCACAACTGGATGATCTGATGTCTTGGAATGTATCTCTCATTGCACCAGGTGACCAAATCCTTACAATCAAAAACTTATGGGACACATATGGCGCGTGCAATTCCAAACGTCCAAATTATTTCCTTTTGGGTAGAAGGGGATGAATAATCAAAATATTTCCTGGACCACTAAAAACTATGATCCTCGTGCCCGAAAATATTCAATGTATCTCCACAAAATTGTTGTCAAGTTTCTTCCATAATTCGATGAGAACATTCCCTTACTCCAAATTATGTTAGGAATGAGCGTTGGAGGGAGATGATATAATCCTCTGTAAATCATGTTTTAATGCACGTTAATAGGAGGTATCCTTGATCCTTTGGATTATCAATAACCATCCCTTCAAACCCGTATGGTATGTTATTATCATTAAAAACATAGTAAGTGTGCATTGGGAAAGGTGTGAGGGTGGTGGGGATGGACGGGGGCAATATGTGACTTGATATTTTTGTGAACCCGGGAACCTGTGAACCTGAGAGCCCGCGATGGTATGAGGCACAAAATTGTCTAAGTGTGGGACAACGTGGTTGTAATATGGATTTAGGTAGGTTGAAGGACACTTAGGAAGTTAAGGGAGTCTGGGGTTCGAAATGTAGATCGCGAAACTCTTTGGAGTGATGTCTCTATCACGGAACACGGGAACATGAAAGATCGATCCCATTAACCTAGCATAAGTATGAAACAAATCGGCAGTTGGTCAAACTCGTGACTTGAATTTGTAGATGGAGGTGAGAAATTGTAAGCCCGCCAACCTAGGAACCCACTATCTAAAATTCGACAAAGTGTTAGAACTAGAAAGGGATAGTAAGAGGGAAAAAAGAAAAGGGAAAACTGGGTAATTGTAGAAGGGGGAAAAGAGAGGGAGAAAAGAATTTGGGAGAATGGAAAAGGGGAGGGAAATTTTCCAAAGAAATAAATGACCTTAACAAGGTGGTATGAACATAGAGGACTAAATTCCCCCCCACTATGTTGCAGGTACAGAAAAAGTAGGGAGTCAACTCCCCATCAAACCGGTTGAGACCCTAAGTCTAAAGATCGTCACTCTTGTACTTACATGGATCATAGGGTCAACCTCGTTGCACCGGGTATCAATGAAACTCATGTTTTACGTAGTAGATTTCTTGGGACCCACAATTTATGACTGGTGTACCTCACTACTAGCTAACATGAAGATCCAGCCTACAGATTGCAAACGCGGGAGGAAAACAAAATTCTGGTTCCCACCTATCTTATGTAGTTTTTTATTTTAGCATGTTCTATATTTGAGCCTTAGAGTGGACATCATTCCATGAGGACCACATGATCCATCCATGTCACAGTGGACTGAGTTGATGAGGCGGTTAAGAGGTGGTAGGGTACCAACCCTCTACAACATTGATTTCTTTGTCTAGTGGCATCGATAGGTGATAGCCATAGACAACAAATCCAATGATGGGATCAAATGCAAAGGAGATCCAAATATGCCTCTGCCACCAGGCTCTGCCTATGGTGACATAGGTATGAATTTTTTTATATATTTCATGTTTTTGTGTTTATTCAAAATACAAAAAATGCAAATATTTTTGGACAGTATCAAGTATTGACAATTACTTTGTTATGTAGATGTGGGTCTGTGATGAGCAGATGGATTCCCATGACATCGATGGAGGAACCGGGTAGATGATCTAGTGAGAGGATATGTGGAGAGAGTGCTAGAAAATGTGTAGGGGAAACTGTCTCATTTGATGCACAAGATTCCTATGGTTTAGGTGGAGGATCATCCAAAGGCTATGCAGCAACATCTAGTGGGTGTGGCCAATTCATAGGTACAACTCTTACGACATCTCTCAAACATCATTGTAAGGTATCATGATATGCACCAGGTGCCACAGGAATAGATGCCATGGTCATTATATCTACCGGCCATATATGTATTGTGAGGGTGTGAGCCCCATTTTGTACTATGACACCATATTTTTGGAGAGATTAAATACAAAAAACATTGGTCCTCGACTTTACTTATACATGTTACAATGTGTACATTGGTGAATGTGGTTTCTTTACTTTGGTTATGTGACAAATTCCAATCTATAACATAATTATCATATGCATCGCATACATAATTAGAACTTCTAGGTATGTTATTATAAGTAATAAAATCAAGGTGTCATTCCAAAAGTTGTATCTGTAGGAATTGTCTGAGTAGAACAGGGTCTCGTACATGGTAACTTCCATTCAACTAACATACTACTAGTTGTGAGTTCAAGGGAACCTCTATAGACTGAAAACCATGTGAAATAACATCACATAAAATATCTATAATGGTCCTATATTCAGTTACAATATTCATTGATGGCCCTAGACAAATGCCACCTGAAGAAACCAGTTGGCCCTCGGGTGAGTAAATGACCCAAGCGGGGGAAGCCAAATTTTGGGTATGACGACTAGCACCATCTGCGAATCCTGAGTAAACTGAAGACACCACTAACATCTCCCAACCAAGGGAAAAACCTATAAGCAAGACAATGAAATAAAGGAATATATATATATACACTAAGATACACTAGTATACAAAGATTCGCGTCCAAGCCCAGGTCCCAATAATAATATATTTTCAATTAGATCCCATTTTTGGGCTGAACCAGCATATTCCGTTCATAATCTTCCAATTCATAGGCTCCTTTTTCTAAAACACGTTGCATGATATAAGGACCGTGACACATGGGGTTAAACTTGACTTCCCCCAACGGTTGTTTTGCTTGGTCATACAAGAGGACCAAGTTACCCTTAGTGTATTGTCAAGGACATACAAACCTATCATACTAGACCTTAACATGTCATTTATTAACTTCCACATCTGTAGAGTCATCTCGACACTGCTCATCTAGGCTCTCTAGGTGTACATGGCGTTCTTTAAGATAGGAAGTGTGAGGTAGGAGTTTAACTGGAAGTCTACAGGAAGGTTTGATTCCTCTCATTTCTTCATACGACCAAGAGAATGAGTGAATTTATTTAGGTGAACAATTTGCATCGATATATGCATTTTCAATTTTGCGAGGAATTCGAGAGATGACGATCGTGACGGTAGGATAAATAATCAACATGTTTCCTTCAGCATAAATTCCATAATTATCTAGTGGAACCACGATGTGACTGACCATATCTCTCAAGGTAGATCTAAAATCATCCTATTTGATTCTAGTAGGCTCTAGGAGGAAGTAAGAATGATGATGCATATCATCCCATAGCCTATCAGGACCACTCATGGCCTATAAGATGGCTTCATTCGAAGGTAAAGTATCATCGAGGAAATCATGTGAACAATATGATGAGGTGGCCCATATGTGTTGGAGAACAAGATCCTCCTCATCTATCTGTGAGGAGACATGATCTTCATCAGCAGTAGAGTCAAGAAAAACCTGATATGCTATCTCTTTCGCTAACAGTGGCATTGCCATTACAATATGTGAATGACCTTTACAAGACATGGTCAGGGAAGGTAGGGTCCAAGGATCATTGAAATACGAAGCAGGGAAAGGAACAAACCTCCTTGATCAAGAAAACCTACTGGACATGGAATAAGTGTGATGAATTGGTGCCATGAAATCAAAGGTACCCATCAGGGAGGAATATGTCCCCACACCAATATCCTTAGTTGTTGGTTGATAATTGTCGATAATCGGTATCAACAGTCCAACTAATGCATT
Source organism: Picea mariana (assembly GCA_032191745.1). Classification (NCBI taxonomy): domain Eukaryota; kingdom Viridiplantae; phylum Streptophyta; class Pinopsida; order Pinales; family Pinaceae; genus Picea; species Picea mariana. The sequence continues at coordinate 57,626 of JASDQU010500463.1, forward strand.
AGGACTAGCATATGCAAAGAATAATTTATCTATCATCATGATTTTCCTTTCTTGAGGAAAACATAATGTATGGAAAACAGACGATACGATTGCAGTCATAGCATAAGTCAAATTACGCCCTGGTAATAAATTATAGTCAAGGGGTGCTTCAACCACCTCAACATCCACCTCCACTCTCTTTCCACCTAATTGGACCAGAAAGGTGGGAATAATTATGTGGGGATGGAAATAAATACCATCAAATGTGGTAAACATAGACAGAGATTGAGAGAGGTTTGGATAGACAATGTCTTTCCAAGAGGTTAGGGACATCACGCACATTGCAACACCTTCATCAATAACAGTACATTTGATGGTATACTTCAAGTAATCTACATGGATTTGAAAGGACAAGTGGTAAGGAAAGCGAGGCTTCACATCCATGACATCAAACTCAATAACCTTATAGCCACACAAGTCTAGAGAACCTAAAGACTAAATCAAGGCATTCTTTTGTGAAGGACACATCTGGAGTACCTCCAAAGCCGACATCACACAAGGGGCTTGACCCTGACCTCCATAAATCAAATATTTATGGGAAGCTCTAGAATTAGGGTTATGGGAATATTGTTTTAGTACTCTGTTCGAAATATGAGGTGAAGGCTCTCGATTTTCGATATGCAAAGGTGTTTCCAGAAGAGGGGGAGACTCTGGACCTAGGATAGTCTGTGAAGAATTGTAATCATGATATCGAGTGGCTACATTATATGGGACTTGACCATATTTAAACATAGATGGTCACCTTCATGTGTCGGTGGGTTTTGATTCCCACTCAATGAATTTATGGCATTAGAGGAGTTCGAGGCCATGTGTTGATTATGTGGAAACAGATTAATCAAAAGAGTGGGTAGTTGAGATAACAACCTCACAGATTCTTTAAGTTTGGGGAATAAGTGGGTAAGGTGATCATCTGTACAAATTTTACAAGGAAACCTCACCTTCATATTTTCTTTCTTTCCCTCACCATCATTTTTATTCGATCTATCATTGTTAGCATTGTCCTTGGGTTTATTATTATTATTTATCCCACCCTTACGATTATTACCACACCCTTTATTTATGTTCCCTCCTGGATGTTGGTTACCATTTGGGTTGGTCAACAACTGTACATAATGCACATCTATCGACTAAGTGGGAGTGGAGGAAACATACGAAGATTGTCCTGCTACATATTGGCTTAGAGACAATGCCTTGAACTGGTTTGTCGCCAATTCTGTAGACTTAGTATTTGCAGAGCCTATAATTCCATCGGCAAGAGGCCCAAGATTTTGTCTAAGGTCGTAATTTGAACTTGGTGCATCAAGAATAATTTTGTATAACATCCTAGATTGAACATATATGAGGTCCAATTAATGGGATTTTAAAATAGCTTCCTCTTCATCTGTTACCCAAGTTGTAGAAACATCCTTCTAAATATTTAAGGAAATAGGGATTTAATGAACCATTCCAACATAAACTCTGGAGGAATGTAGGATTTGATCAACCTCTTCTGTCTAGGACACTCTTGTATATGGTCCATGATATGGGTGGATTTTTCCTGGTGGAGGGTCGACAAAAGTTCTATGTCAACATCGTAATGAACCAAAAACTGGAAGTGGTTGAGAAAGACTAAAACCATTTCATTAAAATTTCCATATGTTCCCCTTGGTAGCTCAATGTACCATTCCACCGCAACCCTTGTGAGGGTGCCTTGAAATAGATTCAAACAAATATAATTGTCGTTAAGGGAATTATATGAGAACCAAATATGAAAAGTAGTGGAATGATCAGAAGGATCCTCGCTAGTGTTGCCTTGAATTTCAGAATATCCGAAGGAAGCTTGGTGGGGATGGGGGGGCATGATGGATCATAATGCACCTGGTCATTCATTAATATTAACAATTCTGGAAAATTAATCGTGGATAGAAAAGGGAGTCTAGTTTGCGGAATATCATCCCATGCTCTTGGGAAATATTGATTCTTAGGGATCGCAGCCCATCCAGGGTTCTGGTATGCACCATGGCCCTGTCCTGTATGGTAATATCCTCCTCCAAACTGATTTATAAGGGGTTTTGCAGGAACCATACCTGTTGGAATGTTATAATGAGGTTTATAAACATTTCCCCTAGCTAGAGTGGATCTAAGCTAGGGGTTTCCCATGGTATGAAATTGACTCCATCTGGGTGGAAATATGGAGGATAGAGGTGAATTTGTAATACCAAATGTTTTGGTTGGAATCAGTGTGGAGGAGGAAGGTGGAAAGGATGGAACCTAGGCAGTAACTTGTCTACCCGGTTGATTACTCCAACCATGAGAATTAATACTAGGATTAGACCCAAGAGTAAAAGAAGGTTGGATTCCATCTATAGGATACATTTAGAGAATATAACATCCACCAAACGAGAGTGGAATATGAGGAGTGGCCATGCCCTCGGGTCCAAAACTAGGATTTGTATTATTCGTTGGAATGGAAGATGAAATTTATGATTTCATATTTGGCATACCAAAAGAAAAAGGGTTAGAGACTGAAGGAATGGACTGAGAATTGTATCTAGGCATACCAAAAAGGGACCCAAAAGGGTTCATTACTATGGGTTGAGTACCAAGCACAGGCTAGATAGGAGTGATGAAGGGAATGTTTATCACTACAACTGTAGTGGTTTAAGGAGTCGAAGGAGTTCCATTAAATATAGTAGGTATGGGAGTTGAAGGACTCCCAATATCTTTTTGACTTGAATCGGTACTCATACATGTATAATCGCAAGTCTAGTAGGTGGAGGTGTGTGTACCACATTTGATAACTCTGTGCATTTTATAAGGAAAAGACTCAAGATGTGGTGGTAACTTTAACAAATGGAGAGACTTACGAAAAATATGGTATGGATCCATGATGACTCAAGACTCAAGATATAAAAACAAATCCTAAGGCCAACTAACAATCAATGAGCACACAAAAATAAACAAAAAGTCCAAATTCACACAAACAAGACATAGCAGTTGAAAAGGGGCCTCCCTCATTAGAGTAGGTATGCCTTTCCCAAGAGGTGCCTGGGACTCCCTTCAAAATATATGAGGTATCATAATTAGTTATAAGGGCCCTCGTGGGCTTAACAACGCAGTTGGTCAGATCCCACCAGAGAGGCAATCCTCCATAAAGGTTGTGTGTTGTTCGACCCTTATCTGACCAGGGAACATGTAGAATAACCCCTGCAAATAACCTATGTGGCTACCTATGTCAAGTAAATAAATCCACCACGATATAACCAATGTGCACGAGAACAATCATAAGCTAGGTCCATCGTATGGGTAGGGTAACAAAGCCCAAAATATTGAAAGAACCACCTCTCACAGAGGTAAAGGTACTAGAAAGAACCCCAAATATGATGTTAAATTTCTCAGCAGTGCGTAGGTAAACAATAACACACTTGTGCATCCATTTATCGATGCACCACATAAACTTATTTAACTATTCGACAGTGCATCTCAGTACCTCTAATGCACCGATTTTTACAACACATGAGGCATCGCATGAATCAAATATATTTTTTTGGACAAAGCATTAGTAAGCATCTGCATCATTGTGTTCATGTTTAGAAATGCACCACTATAAAAAATGTCATTTTGTCATGATGCGCCCTGTAAATTCTTTCTCTGCACCGCTAGCAGTGCAAGAAGAACGACTTGAACCCACCGCTTGGAATATTTAGATAAAAAAATGCAAAGTTTCGTACTCGTCAATTTTAAAAAAATGGTGGGATGGTGCGTTGTCATTACTGAAACACACCGATGCATTTAAGGAACATATACACACCTCCTTAACCAATTAAAAAAAATGTTTTACAATGCATTAATATTTTAATTTGTTTTTATTTTAAGTGGTGCATAGGGTAGTTGTAACATACCGATGGGACAATGTGTCAATTTCAAAAAATTGGTGGGGAGGTGTGTCTCTATTACTTAAATGCACCGGAGCATATAAATAACGTATATGCAGCACACCTTAGCTAATTTTTAAAAAAATGTCTTACGGTGCATTAGGATTTTAATTTGTTTTTATTTTAAGCGATGCATAGGATAAACGTAATGCATCGGGGCATGGGTTTACCTGAACACACCAATGCTATAGGGTTATAAAACACACCACATAACATAATATAACATATTTTATTCATTGTGTTATTTTACACTAGCACACTGTGGGCAATGCTCACAAGTTATGTATGCACCGTGGGCAGTGCTAGATTGTTTTTCAGGTGCATCGCAAAATTTACTTAGTTTTTGAAGGAAGTTAGTTTTCCATATTTATAAATAAATTTCTCATTTAGTAGAATATTTTTATTTTTTATGTATGAGTGAGGCTAATATATTTCATATGTTCATCATGCATAGATGTGAGCGAAGAGCTAAGAAACAATGGAAGGAGCAAAGGGTGGACCTATACAATGTTGTACGAGAATGGGTGGCGAGGGAGAGGGAGAGGGAGAGGGATTTGTACCATTTCCCTACTAATGATGTGACTCGTGTTCTCTTTAGGAATGTAGGCCTTCTTAAGTACTATGAGGATGCTACATCCCTGGAGGAGCACTCCGGGTTGTTGATTCATTTTATTTGTTGATGGGATGTCCATCGACATGCTTTATGTGTGGGTCCATATCTGTGGTACCATCCCATTAAGGAGGAGATTTAATTTATCACTGGGCTATCCAGGAGAGGGGAGGATTCTCCCCATTTCCTAGATGTCCCAGTAGTTGTTGCAGTAGAGAGTCAACTCATGTACTTTGAACGATATATTGGGGGTGATGTACTTTCCCCAACTTATTTTTTAGGTGTATGGTTGAAAACTACAGATTGCTTCTTTCGATGCAGAGGAAATTAGGTGCCTTTCCCTATTAGTGATGAACATATCACACTTTACCAGCGATGGGACATGAATTAGTTTCCTTTTTTATTATTATGTTGATTCGTTGGTACAGAGGCCACGATGTATCAAATGGCCTACCATGTTTTTGTGGTAGTTTTGTATAGTGCTAGAAAGATGTCATGCTATGATACATGGGAGTTCGAACTTCCCTTTTTTCTTAGAGTTGTTTTTCTTATTTTTTGAGATTTTTTTGAAGACGAGGCTGACTTTTGTCTTTCATCCTTCTAGGTCAAGCACTCATGTGTGGATGCATATGTGGGGGCATATGATTCCCAAGAAGCTCCATCCAGAGTTTTTAGTCAGTATTTCCCTAGAGGCATTGGGAATACTAAACAGTGAGGTGGATCACATGGTCGTCATGGTGCCATGTCCTTATGCGGTTTTGGATTGGAGAAGATGTCTGAAAATCCTCTTCACACCATATGAGATACCATATGATAGAGGTAATATTAATTTTTTGTTTAAATTAATTTATATTCATTTTATTGTCTTACGTAATTATAATAAAATTAATTCTAACATGTTCTTTAACTTGTTTTAATAAATTGTTTAATGAAACTTTGTAATTATTTGTGTGTACTGTACATTTTGTGGATATTGGCACTTTCATTGGGGATGTGTCTCCTCCCCTAGAAAATGACAATGAGGAAATGATGCCTGAGGCCATGGCGGGTCAAGGTCCTCAGGTTCATATACTTGGCGTCTTGCATCGTAGGATAGATACACGATTTGGGTTCGTATTTGGCAACTAACTTTGTGCACTTTTGACTATGGTGGGAGTTCTCCATATGTTGATATGAGACATCAGGGCAGATCCTATTCTCTTAGATATTTGGAGGGAGATTTCATGTGATTTGATGCCTCTTATACGTCATACCGTTGGAGCTACCAAGATACTAGAAGCAAGGAGGGCTCTCTGTAGTGTACCCTTTCACTACTGAGGTTTCCAAACCTCTCAGTTTACCATTATTATACATGAATGATTACATAATTTGTACAGACATTATAAGCGCATGCATTTAATACAATTAAACACATTTAAATTACAGAGTGAAACATATCTGGTTATTGCTATAATTAAGCATTCCATAGCATTCAACAGTAACTCATTTACATAGCGGAAAACATGATACATAAACAACACGGTCATGCCAAATGTGATAAAAACATAATTCAGATACTTATCTTTGAACAGTTATAGAATTCACCAACCAAGTGCAGGCCTTCCACGAACCTCCCAGCCTTATACCACATTGTTCATCAGCTCAACAGTAGGTCACCCCCGAGCTGGGACCGAGCTCCACCCCAAGGCAAGGAATCCTAGGCTAGGCTAAGGTTATAGGGAAGATAGCACATACACATCCACCAGGAAGAAATATCTCCCAGGAATATCCCACGCTCACTTCCCACAGACCCTCATTCCCCATATGCCTGTTCCACCCCAGGAGAGTGCACCTTTTCTGTCACCTAGATAGTCCTTCAACTTCCAGTCTCCCTTACCTTGGGTTACAGGAACAGACCGAACCAGAAGTCTCCGGGCTCTATGGTAGCTACAAGGTTCCTTCCAGGAGTTCTCTTCTCCCTCTGCACACTCTCTCACCTGGAGGAGTCGCTCACAGGCCAACAAGCCTCACGCAGTCCAGTACTGCGTGGTCACAACAATCCACGGGAACACAGACAAGGCTTACCCAACCGGTTCAGCAATCACAGGATGATCTCACGGTGATGATTTTAGAACAGGCTCCACGCACAGGCTAGCTCAACATATCCCAAACAACCAAAGGATTCTTCCACTCAAGTTCAACACAAGGTTCCGGTTTAGGAAATGTGCACACGGGATTTCTCAGGAATAGACACAAACTTTCTTTTCTGTCTCAGGATTACATCCAGGTCTCTTGCAGACTGGCTTCCATAGCTCTTCCCCAAGGTATTCGGATCGAATGGACGAGAGAACCCCCCCCTCATGGCTTACTTTCTTTGTTTTAT
>JASDQU010500463.1:75289-123015 GCA_032191745.1 Picea mariana
AGATTGGCTAGGTTAGGGTTAGGTTTAAGCATCTAAGCTTTGTTTCTTTGCCCCTACGAAAATAACTATTGGTTCCTTGGCCCTGTAGCTACGCTAGCTTGGCACCTTACTCGCCACTTCCTAGGCTTACTCTCCTAGTGCATATGTCACCTCCTTCCTGCTTGTCCTAGTCTGAGCCCTTTTAATTTACACATACAACTTGATTAAAAATGACTCCCGACCTTATGTTTATTAATTTACGCCGATATGCGTACACCTATTGACAATGGCACAATTAATGATCTTTTAATCTTAATTAACCTAAAACCATTATCTGATTGCTACGTATTGAAAATGCTTAGCATGTGGTCTGTATGGCTCTAAAAGACACTTGATAGCTTGGCATGTGGTCTTGGGTATGACAGTTAAAGTATTTATTTATGAAATTATTTGTAAAAGAAACAATGCATGGCGCGTTGGTAGGGCGGCCATTGTCAAAGCTTTGCACGGTGGGGAGGTCCAAGGTTCAATCCTCACACACTCCATAAATTTTTCTTTTGTTTTACTTATATAAAAAAAATCAAAATACTCAATTAATTTTAATTTAATTTTATTAATTAAAATTTATTTTTTTTTAATTAAATTTAACCTAATTTAATTCAATTAAATTAACTTAGTTTAATTTAAAATTTAAATAAAATAAAATTATTTTTTTTAAACCCCCTTTTTTTTTTTAAATAATTATAATTAAAACTAAATACAAAAAAAAAATTAAAACAATTAATTTATTATAATTAAAATAATAATAAGAAAATAAGCAACAAAAAAATAAATAAAATAAATAAACTACTCATGAAATACTACACGTACAGGAATCGGCATCGTGGGTCCTCGCATGAGGCCCATGTGCCCAGCCTCCGGTTCTCAGTACCACACCCCTGTCTCTTCGACCCTACGCGTGCATTGTTGCTTGCATGAACTGTGAACTTCTATGTAGTTTCATAATCATAACAAACCTCGCAGTACCTCGCTTTTCCCTTACCTTACCGATTTCTCCACCTTTTTCTGCACTTGGAGTAGCGTCAAACTGAGACTAATCAAACCCAGGGCGCTCAAGCACACCAATCCCACGTCCTCCTACAAGTGTTCCACTCACACTTGTAACCATAATTTTTCCTGTAAATCTCTCATGTTAAGCTGCGTCCGAGAAGAGCAGGAGATGAAAGTTAAGCGGCTGGGCATGATACCGAGAGCTGAAACTTAGGTGCTTCAGGGTTTGGACATGGGTGCAGTACGTTAGATTTGAGCTCTGGATCATGTATTTTTCTGAAGCACAACTACAGGGTTTCGAAACCCTTTTTTTTTTGCAGATAATTTCTATAACGGTATGGGAGTGTTTTTTTTTGTATTTTAGGCTTTGGCAATTCAGGTAATGTAGCAGTAGGGTATTATTATTATTTATGGTAGACGAATTGTGGCGGAAAATGCATTTGTTTTATGTTTTTATTCTTTACTTCTATATCTGTTGTAGAAAATGAGTAGCTCTATCCAGATTTACATAAAAAAAATATTTACGAGTAGCCCTATCGAAATTTACATTTTATAGCTATATCTGTTGTAGAAAATGTTCGCTAGTTTACAACAGAACAATAGATTTACTCTATATATCAGATATATAGATATATCTGATAGAGCTATCCTTTACGAGTAGCTATAAAATGTTAGCTAGCCGGTCTATTTTCTTCTGATTAGACATGCTTCTATCCAGATTTGGAGATCTAGAATCATGCCTTTTGTTTAAATTTGAGATCTTTGATCTAGACGGATTTGAATCTGAACACTGCAGGCATTTTTAGAAATGTTTTAGAGATCTGTTGGATTAAGCTAGGGTTGTGGGATTTACTTATGGATTTTGACTGTTGTTAGCGCTGTAACATTTATCCATTGTTTACTAATATTATACACCTATAATGTAAGATTCTATGCAGCGTAAGTACAACAGCAGGGATACGAGAAATAAGGTACAACAGTTTGGTTCTTCAAAACAAATTATTGAGGCCCAAGCGGTTAGCTACCATTCCGAGGTCTATTTCCCCAGTTGTTCCTCTTCCCGATCGATCTGCTTAAATATAATAGGGGATCGGGTTGAAGGGAGCTTCAACGGTCCCTTTAGGCACCTCGAATAAGAGGCATTCCCACCATTCATATTCCGCCCGGTCAATAGATCCTTTCTAATGATCTGGATTAAAAGCCATTGTGGGTGGCGGAGCGCTAGAAAATGACTGCAACACCATACCCGTCGAAGCTCACGTTTGACTGACCGGGTATTTCTTTGATTCGAACCAACTGTAGAGACTCTTTCTTCTCTCATAAGAATGAAATGGGTTTAGATGCATGGGATACTAATCTTACGATCTTAGGGCCCTCTGTGTCCTTGCGAATTGAATTCCACTATCTGAACCGCTTCGTTCCAAGAAGAAGAGAAGGGTTAGGTCAATCAGTTCACTTCCTCACTAAGCTTTCAACGAGCACCGGAAAAATGCTTCTAGTTGGTTTCATTGCGAAACAAATTCTTATTTTAATGACATTGTGTATTTGGCATGTGTGCTCGTCCATGCTATTTATGGCATTTCTGTCGTGTTGTGAGTTTTCAATGTTGCCATACTTGGAGAGAGCACAGTGTGTGGGTGTGGGAGATTCCAATCTTGCCGTAAGTGCTGTGTGGATGGATTTTTTCCTTTTTCCAAGCAAACCGATCAAACTTGAGGCCTTTTTACCTTTCCCGTGGAGTTATTTCCTTCACCACCAATTTATTAGTATTTATACGTGTGACAACCTGTTTATAGCAGGAATGTCCTGAGAGAGAATGAACTCGAGATCTCAAATTAGGGTTTAAGATTTATTTCTGGACAAAATGTTGAAATAGGGACTCAGCAGTGGTACATAGAGAATATTTTTTTTTTCTCATGAAGAGAAATGTTTATAGGAGCTCATCATTATTAAAAGGAAAGAAAAGACAGATAATGATCGCATATTTTAATTAAAAAAAAATCAAATTAAATGTGTAAACAAATGGCATCGTATCATAATAGGAATATATTTTTGAAGTTTTTGGTTCAGTTGTTTTCCAGTTAGGGCTGAAATATGATTATCAGAATCATTTTAACTTGGATCTATTAAGTATTAAAACCTGGATCTATTAAGCATTAAAACCTGTATATTAAAACCTGGATCTATTAAGCATTAAAACCTGGATGTTGTATGTTTTACTTTGGTAAAATTGTAATGCGTTTATTTTTTTTTATATTTATTTTTTTATTTTTATTAAATTTTCTATGTTTTGTGTGCAGGTTAAGCGTGGCTGGAGTTTTGGCCCTTAAGGCCGAAATTTTTATTAACCCTAATACATTTATTTAGGGATTTACTATAACTAAACCCCTTATTTAGGCCCTTGGTTCCAGATTTTGAATCAGGTCTCTAATACCAAATGTAAGGGCCGGATTTAATTTTACATCAATTTATTTTGATAAACTAAGACAGTAATTTCGTAACACAGTAATTTTATAACAATAACTTCCGTAACTCAAATTTTACTATGAATAATAATTTTTTTTTATTTTTTTTTATCATAATACAACAATGCATAAATTTTAGAGAAATAACTTAAGTCTGATGCTAATAATCCTTCCTGTTGTCCGCAGCTTACTTCCTTCCCGCTTCTTTAGAACACTACCCAAAACCGTCCTCCCTGTCGACTAGTTAGCTCCCTAGCCCCAGGATATCAATGGATATCCTGGCCCTCCGTGCCCAAAACCCCCAACAACTCTGGTCCACTGTGTCAATGCCACTCACAAAATTTCACCTCCCTCTCTGCAATACTCAAAGCTCCCCAAAATCCATGGCCAACTCCCATAGAATAATCCGCTCCCCTCCAACTCCTTTCCCCCCTTATCCCTCCTTCACCAACTTCCCTTCATTTACTCCCTTATCCCTACATTTATTACCTTATCCTCTTATTTAATGTCTTGTCCCATTTATTTAATGCTTCTTATCCTTTATTTAATGTTTGTTATCCCACTCATATACGTAAGTTTTAATAAATTAAATTGTCAACCCTATTAATTCTTTACTCACATAATTAAAGAGTTGATTAATAATTAAATAACCATTGACAATTATGAACAAATAATTAATGATAATTAATTTAGTTAATATTATATAAGAAACAATTATTGTTTTAGCTAACATCTTAGGACAATCAGATTATCAATTTAATTATAATTAATAATCCTTTACATTTATTTAAGCAGGGTCGTTACACTGAACCAGCATATTCCCTTCATAATCTTCTAATTCATAGGCTTCTTTTTATAAAACACATTGCATGATATAAGGCCCATGACACATGGGTTTAAACTTGACTTCCCCCAATGGCACAAACTCCGAAGATGGCTCGCAGGCCAAAGAAGGCACAATCGTCGAATTAGGCTCACAGGCCAAAATATTTTCATCAAATTTAACATATCTTCTAATAATAATTTCATTAAGATTTGTTTGAAGTCTATAACCTTTGATATCTTCAGAATAACCAACAAATATACACTTCTCACTTTTAGGCTACAATGCTTTCCTTTTCTCATCGGGAATGTGAGCCCATGCTATACCTCCAAATACACATAAGTGACTTACATCTAGTTTAATTTTAGTCCAAGCTTCTTCTGGTGTTATATTTTTAAGATACTTTGTGGGAGTGTGATTGACTATGTAATTTGTACAGTTGATTTCTTCCACCCAATACTTTAGAATTAATCCCTTAGATTGGATAATACAATTAGCCATTTTTTTAATGTGTGGTTATTTCTCTCAGCAACACCATTTTTTTGTGGTGTATATGGAACAATGCATTGCATTTGGATTCCTTGTGTAGTGTAGTAATCTGTGAAATTGTTGTTCACATATTTGCCTCCATTATATGTTCTTAACTTTTTAATTTGATGTACAGATTGATTTTCTACAAGAGCCTTGTAGGCAAAAAACTTTGTTCTTAAGTTTTAAGAAGTAGACCCAAGTATGTCTGGAAAAATCATCAATGAAAGTTAATAAATACTTGCACGTAGAAAAATAAGGAGAAGAAAGTGGACCACACAAATCACTGTGAACAAGCTACAAAGGACCTGAGGCGTGCCAAGAGGCACATTTGTCAAAACTATCTCGATGATGTTTGTCAGCAACACAACTGCAACAAACACCATCTCTGCATGAAACAGGAGGAAGGCCAGTCACCATCTTTTGATTACATAGTTGTTGCAATGAGCGATAGTTTAGATGACCAAACCGCTCATGCCAAAGTTTTATCAAATCACCGCTATGAGCAACAAAAACTGATGAAAATGATGATGACCCAAAGTTGTCAAACTTTTACAACCTGATAATATCATAAGCAAATCCAGTTGCAAGAACATGCTTAGGATCTTTTAGATCCTTTATTACAACTTGGTGAGGTGAAAACTCTAGGTTTTTAACTTCACCTTAATGAGTGATTTGATATACTGATAGAAGGTTACAAGAAAGACTTGGAAATAATACATCATTGAAATGGCCATTATCTACTTGAACTGTTCCAAATACTACAACACTAAGAGATCTATCATCACCAACAAATATTTTTTTGGTGTTACATTCATTTAGAGAAGAAAATATGTCTTTATCCTTATCCATATGATAAGATGCTCCAGAATCAATAAGCCACTCATCAGAAGAAGAAGTAGAAGTTGTATTGAAGGAGAAACCTGAAGAAGAAATTGAATGTCCATGAGAAGAAGAAGAATAATCANAGGTGTGACTTGGTAGCTCTTCCGATCTACCAAGTCACACCTAATATGATAAGATGCTCCAGAATCAATAAGCCACTCATCAGAAGAAGAAGTAGAAGTTGTATTGAAGGAGAAACCTGAAGAAGAAATTGAATGTCCATGAGAAGAAGAAGAATAATCAATATTGATGTTGTGCTTCTTCATCGATGCTTCTAAAGATGCCATCTTCTCAAAACATTTGGACTCATCATGACCATCTTTATCACAAAAGTTGCAATGTCTGTGAGTCTTCTTATTTTTATATTTTGCTCCTTTGTCACCATTAGTAGATGAAGTTGTCTGAGTAGGTTTGGGACCCTTATGTTTCTTTTTGTTGTAGCGAGGATGTTGCTTCTTGGGATACTTGGGTTTATCTTTCTACTAGGAAAATAAAGATTTGTTGGGGGTACCTGTAGTGTTGATCACTCCAAGTTGTACAAGATTAACTTCCTCTCTACTTAAAGAAACACAAAAGGACTCAAGAGTAGGTTTTTTATAATATTTCCCTAGAGCCTCTCTCATGGAATAAATGGTAGATACAAACATAGAATATGCACTACCTAGCTTAGAAAGAGTAATATAGATGCAATGCTCTTCCTCCATTTTTATCTCACATTCTTCACATAAAATTCTGAGTGTTTTAAACTTAGATAGATAGTCTCCATGGAAATAAAAATCACTTGGAATTAAGCTTAGTACTTGATTTTCTAACATTTATGCTCAAATAATATTTAGTTTACCAAACACAGATTCAATATTTTCCCAAGATTCTTTGAGGTCATAAATTTCTTTAAGGTGGAACCTTAAATCATGAGAGATGGAAATTCCAATTAGTCCACATGCTTCGTCACTCCTATTAGCCCATTTGACTTTCTTATCATCATCAGTGGGTGATTTTTCATTTCCCAAGGTAATCCAGTACAAGCCTTTACTTCCTAATAAATCTTCCATATGATATTTCCATTGGTAGTAGTTGGTACTGGTAAACAAGAGATTACTTGTAGAAGACATATTAAATATGAAGATAATATGGATCTAAAAACTGAAATTGATGATCTGGATGAAAAGATCTAAAAAAATTGTGCGGTTTTTAAAAAATGGCACTAAAAACGAACTTCGGATGTGAGAGTTATGCCATTTAAAAAAAAATACATAAACGGTAATCAAAGGACCACATGATAGTGTAAGTTGCTTTATGAAGTAATCCACTTTTATAAAGAGAAGTGGGGATCAATTTTACAAATGAAGTTACTTTATAAAAGAAAAGCTGCATGCAAAATAAATAACTCTAAAATAAAATATTAAAGGTACTTATAGTGATTCACTTTTATACTTGAAGTGAAATACACTTTACAATTTTAGCATGAATTTTTTAAAAAAAAGTAACAAAAGAGAGACTTGAACTCAAGGCCTCTTACTTAATAAGGAAAATTTTAACCAAATGGTCTAGCAAACCATACTGTATTTTTTAGGAAGATGATGCAGGAGCATTGCTCCATCTCAGCATGTGCCAGCTAATAAACACATGTGGTGTGCATTCAAGGAAGCAGAGGCATCGCCCTCTGGATTTTTCCTCAAAAATCCAAGGCGTTATCAAAGCATTAATTGAAGACAAGTTGGAAGAGAAGAATCATGCCTTCACAGAAATAGGATATGAGGTCACCATTAATAGGCTGACAACAATTTTGATCTGTGTCTGATTTGGAGCAGAATCTCCATCATTTCAATTTGGCCTTTCGATAAGCCTTAGGGATGGTTATTTGACACCATTAGATATCTTGGAAGGGAAGATCACATAGCCCCTCTTGTATAAATCTTTGTATTGTAAGAAAAGTAGAGGTTAGGCAGTTAGGTGGTGAACTGTTAGACAATTTTAGATAATTAGAGGAGAAAACATAGAGAGTTGAGGCTCAGTTGCAGCTCGGACTCCACCATTGTAATTTGGCATTGCATCATTAATAGAAAATGATAGTTTTTCCTATTTTATCTTTTTGTGTAATGGATTTTTTGTTGTGAATTCCTTTTTACATGTTTGTGAATTGTAGATTGATGTTAGAAGTTGTCTGCAAGGATAGAGATATAGTTTTCTATCCACGAGTGTGTTTAGTTAAGTATGGTTCTCTAGGCTAAGTGCAAGGAGTGAACGATAGAGATGGAAAAATCTATAAGCCGATGCAAGGAGTGCAGGTCTAAACTTAGTGGAGTCAGAAGAGAAGCTACCAAGAGGGCATGCCAGATTTACTTGCAGACTCAGGGAGAAATTTAAAGGTGGTTAAGTCCCTTGAAAATAAATATTGTGTTGAGAGAGACACAATGTAGAGTTACTGAACACTCTAGAATACTCTGCCAAGAGGGAATCGAGCTTGTGTGAGTATACCCAGGATCTACATGGTTGAGGGTGTAGATCAATCCCAGAATTGCTGAACATTTTGGTGAAGGAAGGTTTTGCAAGAAGTGCATCGACAAAGGAAAGGAGATGCCTTAAAATTTTTCATAAGGTTGAGGGAGAAGTCATCGAATAACTTTGTCAAGTGCAAGGAGTGTGCCTAAGGTATTGATATTTCACATTATAATCTCAAGAGGAAGGGTGGGAAACTACTAGGAGGGCATGAGAAGTTCACAGAGGAACTTGGAACCTTGGGGATTCTTAAGTCGAGCTAAGTCACAGAAGGAAGTTTTTGAATAACTCTGCAAGGAGTGAAGAAGGAGTTTCGAGAAGAATCTAAGTCTCGAAAGGGAAATTGTGCTAAGTGTGCAAAGGATTCAAGGACTTTCTGAAGTCCAGAAGATGGAGAAGTCACCCATCATCAAGGAGGCGACAGGTGGTAGAATATCGAGAGGTTCAGGAGAAGGAACTTCATAAGGTTTGTGGGACCGAACAAGGATCTTTGCGAAGTAGCAAAGAGCGATGTCAATCTAGGACGTTGGATCTAGAAGGACGTGTGGCAAAGGATCAACACATTACTAGTTCATAATTCATAAATTGGGGTTGAGAGGAGGCAGGACTCGTGATGTCTGAACTCACGATTCGATCACAATCATTGATTGTGAGAGGAGAAAAGACCATAGATTTGGTCCCAGAGTATTTTTTGATTCAAAAATTGGGAAAGGGAGGAAGCATTTCGCAAATGTATTGAAGTGCTAGATCGTGAAGGGAGTTGACCCATAGTCGTAGTAGCGAGAGATAAGGAAATCAACGCAAGAGTTGAAAATAGATAAAGAAAGGGTTTGTCGGTACCACATCAAAGGTGTCAAGGAATAGGAAGAGTGCCTCTTTTAAGTCAAATCAGTTCCATTGAGATCCAGATGACTCATTTGACTCGAATATTTGAATGATCCTAGACTAGGAGTCCAAGCCAACCCCAAAAGGAGAGAAAGGAGACGGGGGAGGTTGGGATCAAGAGTGGTATCAGTGAAAACTATCATCTGTAGATTTCAGGCGAGGGAGAGGCCGAATATGCTATGAGTTACAGAGTGAGCAGTAGATTTCTAGGAGGGAAGGTAGAAGGAAAAACGAGATGGCCATTGAGGGTCATAAGCTTGGACGAGGACAAGCCTAGTCACAGAAGAGAAAAGAGGATATGGACAAGGAGCCCAATGAAATTAGAGCGCAGATGGAGAATCTTGCATTCAAGATGCAGCATGAGTCAAAGGTATGCTTGAGGTACGAATGGCCTTTGAAGAGAACATCCAGATGGCCTATTCAAAAAAATTTGTCCAATAGGCAACAACAGATGTTAAAGAGGTGGCTGAGGCATGCTAAAAAACTCAGTCATAAGGGAAAGAGATCTGGAAAGAGTCTCCCAAATTTCTAGGTGGGCAACGAGAATGGATTATTGGATCTCATATACTTCTAGGTCAGCAGAGGAGACATCCCAAATTTCTAGGTGAGCAAGGGAGAATAGATGAGCTCAGCGGATAGTTCATTAATAGATGAAGAGGAGGCATGAGAGAGACCTCACTCAGGTGGAAATTCGCGTAGAGCAATGAGCCATGTGAATAAAGATGATGACAAGTTAGAAACTTTCATTACAACAAAAAGGGAAGACAATAGAAATGTTATGATCATTGGAGGAGGTGATATATTCCTACCAAGCGACAGAGGAGAGGCTAGCATGGATGTTGCAGAGGGGACAGAAGGATAACCAACATAAAGTGTCAAGGAGGAGAAGGAACAGATACTAATTTATGTCCTGATGGGAGGAGAGGAGAATTCAATAGAATTGCTCGACATTTTTAGCCAGGAATATGAACAGGAGATGACTGCAACACTGGAGTCTACACCAGAAGAGGAAGTAGACAGCATAAAATTCGTTGGTCTGTGTGAAAAATTAGAATCTCTTGAAAGGAGAGTGGTAGTGAAAAGTTGGCACATCCAACAGGCTAATTTGGAAGAAAATGAAGGACTACACTAGCATGAGGAGCACCTGGGGGAATCTGGAATGGGAACAATGGAAGGACTACCAAGAGAAAATCTATTATGAGAAGTGGTAGTTGAGAAACAATTCATTGATGAGGATCCTACAGGAATGGAGACTACAGTAGAGTGGTAAGCTAGGGTCACAAAGGAAGAATATATCTTGGGAGGTCAGTGTTATTTTCCCATAAACAAGGAGCGAGTGCAACGAGCTAGTCTACAATAGAAGAACTATCCAGGGGAGAAACTAGACAAAGTGATCGAGGAGATCAGAGAGTTGATGTTAGAGTCAGAAATGGAATCAATCAGGACGAGGAAAATGGATGAAAGGAAACATGCACGAGCAATAGGGGTGATGTAGCAACAACAATGGAGAAGAGGAGGAGCCAAGAGACAACTCCAAGAGAAAGTTTGGGATCCTGTGGATTTCATCCACATTGGAAATCTCATGAGCAGGAGATCATGATTTTTTCCACTGTGGAGTATGATTCAAGAGCATCTCTCCATCTCAACATGCGTCAGTTAATCAACATGTGTGGTGTGCATTCAAGGAAGGAGAGGCGTCTCCCTCTCGTTTTTGCCTCAAAAATCCAATGTGTTATCCAGGCATTAATTGAAGACAATATGGAAGAGAAGAATCGTGCCTTCACATGAAAAGGGGATGAGGTCACCATTAATAGGCTGATGACAATTTGGATCTGCGTTCGATTTGGAGTAGACTTGCCATCATTTCAATTTGGCCTTTAAATAATCCTTAGGGATGGTGATTTGACACCATTATGTAGCTTGCAATGGAAGATCACTGAGCCCCTCTTGTATAAATATTTGTATTGTAAGTAAAGTAGAGGTTAGGCAGTTAGGTGGTGAACTGTTAGACAATTTTAGATAGTTAGAGGAGAAAACACAGAGGGTTGAGACTCAGTTGCAGCTCAGACTCCACCATTGTAATTTGGCATTCCACCATTAATATAAAATGACATTTTTTTCTATTTTATCTTTCTATGTAATGGATGTTGTGTTGTGAATGTATTTTTACATGTTTGTGAATTGTATATATATGTTAGAAGTCATCTGCAAGGATAGAGATACAATTTTCTATTCACGAGTGTGTTAGGTTAAGTCTGGTTCTTTAGGATAAGTGCAAGGAGTGTGCGACAGAGCTAGGAAACTCTGTAAGGGGATGAAAGGAGTGCGGGTATGAACTCAATGGAGTCAGAAGAGAAGCTGTCAGGTGGGAATGCCAGATTTATGTATAGACTCGGGGATAAATTTCAAGGAAGTTAAGTCCATTGAAAATAAAGATTGTGTGGAGAGAGACACAGCGCAGATTTAGTGAATACTCTAGAATAGTCTGCCAGGAGGGCATCTAGCTTGCATGAGAATACGTAGGAACTACATGGTTGAGGGCGTAGAAGAATCCCAGAATTGTTGAACATTCTGGTGATGGAAGGTTTTGCAAGAAGTGCATCGACAAAGGAAAGGAGATGCATGAACCTTTTTCATAAGGTCGAGGGAGAAGCCATCAAAGAACTGAGCCAAGTGAAAGGAGTGTGCCTAAGTTATTAAGATTTCACCTTTTTATCTCAGGAGGAAGGGCAAGAAACTGCCAGGAGGGGATGAGAATCTTGCAGAGGAACTTAGAGCCTTGGGGGTTCTCAAGTCGAGCTAAGTCACAGAAGGAAGTCTATGCAAAAATTTGCAAGGAGTGCACAAGGAGTTTTGAGAACATTCTATGTCTCGAAAGGTAAATTTTTCTAAGTGCGCAAAGGAGTCAAGGAATTGATAAAGTCCAGAATACAGAGAAGTCACCCAATGATAAGAAGGAAACAGGTGGAAGACGATCAAGGGGTTCGGGAGAAGGAACTTCAAAAGCTTTGCGGGAGAAAAAAATGTTCTTCGCGAAGTAACGAAGAGATATCTCAATCTAGGTCATCTAATCTAGAAGGATGCGTGGGAGAGGATCAATGCATCGCTGGTTCATAAGTTGGAAAAGCTAGTTCGAGGGGAGTTAGGACTCGCAAAGTCTGAACTCGTGATTCGATCACAATCGTTGATCATGATAGGAACGAGGACTATAGATCTGGTCTCGGAGTATTCACTGATTCATAAATATGGAAAGGGAAGAAGCATTTTGTGAAAGTCACGAAGTGTGAGATCGCGAAGGGAGTTGACCCACAGTTGTAGTCCGTGGTCATATCAATGAGGATCTTAGCAGCGAGAGCTAAGGAAATCGGCTCAAGAGTTGAAAAGTGCTAAGGAAAGGGTCCGCAGGTACCACATCGCGGGTGCTAAGGAATAAGAAGAGGGTATGTGTTAAGTCAAATTGGTTCCATCGAGATCCTGGCGAGTCATTCGACTCAAAGATTTGAACGATCCTAGACCTGGAGGTCGAGCCAACCCAGAAAGGAGGGAAAGGAGAGGGGAAATGTTGGTGTCATAAGAGGATTTGGGTTGTTTTTATTGTTGAAGATGACCTTGGAGAGCGTGCTAAAAAAAACTCTTTTCACACAAGAAAACAATTTCGCTTCTCGATGACAACAAGGGTTAGATCCCAGTTAACTTACCTAGAAGATGCACCTTTTCCTATATGTTTCTAATTTTCCAAGATCAAACAAGGCACGAAGAAAATATCATATGGATATGAAAAGGAGTAGAAACCTGAAAATAAATAATACAAAACTGAAATAAAACCAAAAAGATACTCTGCAAAAATTTAAAAAACACGTATTCAGGCTTTTTACCTCTAGATCTGACTAAAATGACCGTATCTTGAAAAACTAGAAACCTTTTCGAGCGAAATGAAAAGTGTTCCTCACTGAAAAGAGTACTCCATACACAATGGAACAGTCATCTTATCCCATAAATGTACGAAAATGAAATAAAATGGAGATGAGGAAACCAACTTCACGATATCGATCTACAACAGGAGAGGGTCTTCAAACAAGTTTTGATACCATGTTCGACAACACATGGATTCCAACAGAGGATGAAAAACTTCAATATCCACTCGCATAACCATATCAAAGATCAACACACCAATGTTTTCACGTGGTAAAACCCCTATAGGGAAACATCCAAGGCCCTAGCCAATGCAACCACTTGGAGTAGTTTATTAATGCAAAAGAAAAATATTATAGAGAGATTTTACAAGAGAATTTATCACAATTGATCATTGAAAAATGACCCTCCATGCTCTTTAAATATATATCATGGACCAATCGAGTTTTAAGACACGGATCAATGGTCATTAAGATCGAGGAGAATATGAACCGTCAGATCACTCTATGTCGGGAACATATTGTGACCATCAAATTTCCTAACCACCAATGCATACTAATTCATAATAAAGAAACACACTTTTACCTAATGCAACATTAGACCAAGTAGATATTAACTAACTCCTAAGTGTCTAAATATCCTAACAACCATCTATACACATCATAATTCTAGGTACACCATTATTACTATGTAGGTTTTTAGGTCTCAATGCTTCTATAACATGTTGGTAAAGGGTCAAAGATATAACATCTTGAGGCCTTTTTGAACATGCTAATAATTCTTACAAATTTATCATGATAATAATTCTTAAAATTTTATATAATTAAACATGCAACGACATATAAATATGTTCAAATAAAAATGTAAATTATATTTCAATCAATCGTTGCATGCAATCACAAATAATTCTAAAGAGAAACACATTATTCATCAAATTGACTACTAACAAACTAAAATTGTTCAAAGCTTTGTTAAAAAACAATATAATTAGTGAAATAAAATTATACAACAACAATATTACTGATGAAATAAAACATGTACATATCATTCTCTATTAACATCACTCGCATTATCTTCCTCACTTGGCATGATAACACTATTGTTCTCAAAAATATTTTTTGATCTAGGATCATGTCTTAATACAAACCACCAATCGCTATGCAACAAATATGGGTAAAAAAACACCAGGTTACAGTGTTTTGGGAAAACATAAGGCTCCTTAGCTACATGCCAACTTTATATGTTGTCTTTTGCAATAAACTCCTAGAACACTTATTGATTATATTTAGTTTTGAGCCTTAGATTATTTTCTTTAGGGACTACCCCCCTTGGCCTCACTAGGAGTTATCCTAGATGAAGGAGTTGAGGATTAGGTGACAACACAGTAACTCTAAATTTCCTCCAAAGACACACCAAGTGGATTGAAGATTTCTTCCATGTTACCCAGGTGCGTATAAAGACGACAACATCGATGTGTCATTCTATGCCTAAATTCAACATGGAGCTGACACATGTCACTCTTAACTGATTATAAAAACAATTAAGTAAATGAAAATTGTATACATTATCTCTAACATTTTTCGAAATGAAACACACACACACACACACATATATAAAGGATGAAGGGTTTTCACCTCGAGATTTTCGATCCCTCTTAGTGTTTCCTAGAACTGTAGTTAATATGGATCTTTTATATATAAAAAAACAAAAATATGATGGAAGTAGTACATTTGATTTAATTTTCATTCAGAGTTCTGAGATTTGTTGGCAAGGTTCACAACAGTCGGTTGCAATGTGTGTGTGAATAAGAGATTGTGTCGTTTGGCATATAATATTCCAGTCGTGGTCATTGAATGAGGAATTGTTCCATGTGGTTCGACACATATCTTGAATGTGCTATTTAGAGACTATTTTTATTGGAAAGGCGACCTATTTTCATCATTGGTTTGATGGAATCATGTATCTTACCAACCTTGGTATATGCAAAGATAGTTAATACAGGTTATTAATATGGGCTCAATTCTTAGTGTTTTACCATTTCATTTCAATTGCAAATTTTGTGATGAAGAGAAAATGAGACAGAAGAGAAAGCGGAGTGGAACGACACTAGACAGATAGACATTTACTTTGATGGTATAATTAAAGACAAGGTATTCAAAGGTAACATGTAAGCAAAAAAAATTCTTTTGGTGTTATCATCTCATTATTTGTTATTATACCCTAACCAAATCGACTTTGACCGGCGTCGTCATTTTACAATGGCGAATTTAGTACTTATGTAGTGGGGGTTGGGAAGATAGAAAGAAATGCATGAAATATTGTAAAGGTTCACAGGCGGTGGTTAGCGTAAAGGATCTCTCTTTGTCTGATACATCGACAGATGAATCCTTACAAATTTCCAGTTTTTGACTGCGTCCTTACCGAACTCCTGCATACTAATCGCCTCACCCTTGAAAAAATGAGAAACAAGGAAGATAATACAGAGAAGACAGAATTGGGAACAATAAAGTGAAGAGTGTGTAACTTCGAGTGCATTTAATTAAGGGAAAAGAGTTAATCTAAATAAGCTCGAGCAAATCAAGAAGATCAAGAAACAAAACAAGAAATCCTAACAGACTCGTACAGCTGGCCAGAACAGATGGAAGTGTATAATCACATACTGTTGAGGTTACAATTATAACTAACACTCCCTCTTAAACTCAACAGTTACAAACATCAGCACTAATAATGCCCAAGTGTTGTCTCTGAAATTCAAAAATGGTTTTTCCTAGTGGCTTTGTAAAAATTCTTGCAAGATGATCTCGTGAGCCGCAAAATTGAAGTGTGATGTCACCATTATTTACTATCTCGCGTATGAAGTCAAAGAGAGTGTCAATGTTCTTGCTTTTATTGTAAAACACATGGTTTTTGGATAAATAAATTGTTGAAATGTTTTCATAGAAGATAGGAGTTGGTTCCTTTTCTGTATGTAACATATCATTCAATAGTCTTCTTAGGCACAAGGCTTGACAGGAAGTTGAGGTAGTAGTGACATACTCTACCTCTACAAAAGATATTGAGATAATGGGATTATTATTTGATTCCCAATAAATCAGGTTCATTCCCAGGTGAAAATCATGTCCTGAGGTTCTTTTCTGGTCATATAGGCAACCTACAAAATCATTGTCTGTGTAACTAGAGAGATTATTATCGTCAGACTGAGTGTACCATAAGAAAAAACTGAGAGTTCCTGCAACATATCTCAAAATCCTTTTTGCCATCTTCTAGTGAGAATTTTTGGGGTATTCCATGACCTTGGAAACAAAACTGGTTGCATACATAATATCAGGCCTAGTTGTTGTAAGATACAACAAACTGCCTACTAAAATTTTGTACAAGGTAGAATCCACTCTAGGGCCTTCATCTTGCTTGATCATTTTTATTCCTACGGGTATAGGAATTTATGTTGAATTCCATTCTTCCATGCATAATATTTTGATGATGTCTTATTCATACTTTTGTTGATAAACAAAAATGCCTTTGGTTTATTGGTCAACCTCAATCCCCAGAAAATATTTCGTTATGCCAAGATCTTTCATCTCAAACTCATATTGCATGGCATGTTTAAAACTGGTTAACTCAAGATTTTCAGTATGTATCATGCCATCAACATATAAACATACAATCATAATTTTACCTAACTGATATGTTTTGGTGTATAGAGTTGGCTCATTTTGTCTTTTGCTGAAACCACTCTTGATCAGGTAAGTTTCAATTTTGTTGTACCAAGCTCTTGGAGCCTGCTTTAGACCATACATGGCTTTCTTCAACTGATACACTTTGACTGTCTTCTCTTTGAATTCAAATCCAGGTGGTTGATCCACATAGACCTCTTCTTATAAGACACCATTCAAGAAATCTAAGTCGACATCCATCTGGTATACTTTCCATTTTTTTTTATTTGCTATGGCTAAGAGAGTGCTTACAGTGTCCAACCTTGCTACTAGAGAAAATGTTTCACCATAATCAATGCCTGGTTGTTGTGAGAATCCTTTGGTAAAAGGTCTTTCCTTGTGTTTTTCAATCTACCCCTTTTCATTGAGTTTAGTTTTGCAAACCCACTTGACACCAATACTTTTCTTGTGTCTGGGTAGCTCAACAAGATCCCATGTCTTGCTCTTCTCAATGGAGTCAATCTCTTGGTTCATGGCTTGAACCCAATGTGTCTCTTTAGCTGCCTCTTTTAAGGATTTAGTTTGACATGACATTATTTAAAAATGATTTTGTTGATCAATATCATCCAACTACTAATGGATTTCTCTCAAGCATCGAGTTCTCTGATTTTGAAGTTCAGAGGATGAATTATGCTTGAAGTAGAGTTTTCTTGAGGATTTTTAGGTTGTTCTTGTACCAACAATCTGTTTATTATTTGGGTTGGTTGTCATTGATTTCAACCCTTTAATAAATTTTGGTATCGAATTATGTTGGTATGTGGAACGTCACATAAATCCTCACAGTTAGAGAGTTATGGCCATGTGAAGTTGGAGAAAGGTTTGGGTAATGGACCCAATATTGTTGGATGGATAATGGTACGAGTTTTGATATGTTTCTAGGTAAGAATATTCTAGATGGATAGTACATTCCATTCCATTTCCAATGGTATTTGGAATGTCATTCCATTTCCAATGGTATTTGGAATGTCACATAACTCCTCACAGTTAGAGAGTTATGGCCATGTGAAGTTGGAGAACCCTCATGAGTGATCTAGAAGCCCCAAAAGGTCAAAGTAGTCAAAGTGGTTTAAGATATTTTAGAAGGTAAATAATAAAGTGAAGTTATGAGTATACAATAAGTCAAAATGAATACAAAATAAATTATTTAAATAATAAAGTTAATGGAGAAATTACTAAGTTGACAAGTGGTTAGAAGTGGGTTAACCCTTAAATAAGGAAAGTGGGTTAAGATGGTTAAAATGTTACCCCTTGAGGAAGCTACACGAAAGTATAAATAAGAGGAAAAGATCTCTCATTTTAATTGCACTTGAGCATATTGAATATCTACAAGTGACTTAGATAACCAAAGGATATCTAAGCCGAATTTCAGAGGGAACGTGAAGTAAACAAGGCCGAAATTGAAGGGAGGATAAATTCTTTTGATGATGCTTTCTAAGGTATGTTACTTACATCTCATCATTTTCGAAATAATTTTTTTTCTAGAATGATTCAGACCATGAAATTGGGAGGCCATTGAGGAAACATGTCCAGGTAGTTGTGATACAAATTTCATCTTGTAGAACGTTTTATTTTTGGAGTTACACGCCGTGGAAAATAGGGTTTGTGGCTAGTCCTGAAACTAGTCTAAAACATGTGTTTCGAGTAAAATGTCATAACTTCTTTATAACAGATCCAAATTCAGTAAGACCAAATGTATTGGTTAGGGTAAAGTATTTATTATTCTATGTACAATTTCCATATCCATACAACAAATAGTCCATGTAGGACACTCTCTACAGTTTTGCTCTCTAGAAAAATCCAAAATTCAACAAGGTATGCCACGTTTTCTATAACTCCTTTCTAAGAGGTTCTGAGTAGTGAAGTCTGAAGGAATTGCATAAAATACACTGAGTAACATTGTGTACCATTTTTAGTTCTTTATTCATTACAAGTACATAGTTATGATTATTGCAAGTTATGGTTTTTGACTAATCCAAAATTAGTCATGTGAGACTAAAGTAAAGTTTGATGAAAATGCTAGTCTCTTGTTGTTAAAGTTAAGGAAGGTTTGCAAGTATGTGATATTATACATCAGGTCTATTACAAAGTTACAAATCAGATTTGGATGATGAAATTGATGAGGGATTTTGGTTCAGGTACATGTTGGGTACATGGTTGAGACAAGTAGTTGATGAGTTGGCACATAGATGAGGTGTATAGTTGATGATGTTGGTACATATTGATGAGACATAGTTGATGAATAGTTGATACATGATTGGTACATACTTGGTACATGGTTGGAGGCTGATATAGATGGATATCAGTGGCCACCCACCTTTTCCAGCTGGCTCAAAACAACTTCTAGCAATTTTGATAATTTACTATTTTTAGCAGTTTTTCGGGTCTTGAACTTTTGGAGCCCTTTTGAGGCCCTAAACGACGTTTTTTGGGGTATGTTGCAATTTTGCAACTGTTGTAGTAATTGGATAGATATTTCCAATGGGCTATCATACGCCTTAAATGAAGATCATATGAAAAGTTACAACCCCAGGAAGTTGATGTATTGACTTACCCAATCAGGGCCCACATGACTTTTGGCGCTTCATCTCCTAGGGTTAGGTTTTTGGATGTTTAGGGTTTTTGAAACTCCTATTTACTATAAAAATGCCTTGAGAGCCTCATTGTAATCATCTTTTTGTGAATGAGCGCAACTGTCACATCTCTTCTCAGAGATAAGCCGCTACCATTCCAACAAGCTTGTTTTCCACTGCATTTTACAGTTTCAACTTATTTCCTTATTGAATAGAAAACCAGTTTTACTGTATCTCTGTTATTTTTTGTTAAGAATATAGTACTAATTTGTAGTCATTTCATTCTTCTCATAAAATCTGGATCAGTGCTATCAGAGCGGTCTTCTCCTTGTCGTCTTAATGCATGTCCCCAACGGGGTCAGAGTACAAAGATTTGGGTCTCGATCTTGTTTCTCTTGAGGACAAAATCTCTCGGACGCCCAAGTGACCCCTCATGGAAGGAGAAATGAAAGATGATGGGACAAGAGATCCTTTCAAACTATTGATTGATGAAGCCCTCATGCAACAAAGGAATGAGATGATGGATAATTTCGTGCAAATCCTTCGGCGGCTACCAACATGCGACGCAACTTCTTCGAGCGGAGGCACTGCCCCCTTCAAGGTACAAATAGCCTTTGATATTCCTATATTTGAAGGTCAGATAGATGCATATGTTATAGAAAAGTGGTTGAATCTACTAGAGAGGTATTTTTCTATCCATAACTTTTTGAATAGAGAAAAGATTACTTTTGCACTCCTCAAATTTGTTCCCCATGTCAAATATTGGTGGGAAACTTTCTATGAGAAAAAGGAGACAAAGGAACCCTCATTATTTATAGTCACGGACACCTGGGAATCCTTCAAGGATTCTATTAAGGAACAATACTACCCTGTTGGAAGTTATGACAACTTGTATACCAAATGGACCACACTGCAGCAAGAAAGAGACCAAGCAGTGCTAGATTTCACAAATATCTTCCATACCTTGCGCACCAAGATGGGTATAAAATATTCAGAGAGACATCTCATGCTCAAGTATCACGGTGATCTGCATAGATACATCTAGACTGAAATGGAATTTCTAGACATCTCATCCTTGGGTGCAGCCTACCGATATTTCGTCAAAATCGAGTAGAAGCTCAAACAAAAGACACGGCAATTTGGGTCGGGGAACCCCTCACAACAAAAGAAAGGAAAGGGTAGCCCCCACCCATAGAACAAAGGATAGTATTAGGTCAACCAGTCCAATCCGCAAGAAAATAAGGACACCGAAAATACAAAGAAAGATACCAAGAAGTGGTGCGACTTCCATAATATCCCTTGGAATAACACTGCTGACTGCCACTCAAAGTAGTCGTTGGTGGCTGAAGTGGAAGCCTCTGAATCATATGCGGGTTCTGAATCTGAGTCAGAACCAGAAAAGGGAAGACTAGTCATTGACGCGAAACCTAGTGCCATCGTTGTTACCACCAAGCTCCAGCGTGGTGAACCAGACAAGCCAGAAGAAGGAGAGCGCCTCTTCCATTCACTGATGTGGGTAAAAGGCACCCCGCTGCGCTTCATCATTGATAGTGGTAGCCAGAAGAACCTCATATCAACATAGGTTGTCAAGTGGCTAGCCCTGCCGACAATGCCGCACCCATAACCCTACACCATTGGATGGCTCTGCCAAGGAATCGATCTCCGCATCAGCCAATTGTGTCGATTGTCGTACGACATCAAGCCCTTCAAAGATGAGGTATTGTGTGATGTTTATCCTCTAGAAGTTTTTGATTTTATTTTGGGCCAACCTTATTTATGGAAATGGCATACTATATATGAGTCTAGGCCTCATAGTGTTATTATTACTTTGAACGGGAAATTGTACAGGATACCCGAGGTTGTCCCACCTAGTGTTATTTCCTTGATATTTTCTAAGCAATGAAGGAAGGTCATCTCTCAGACGCGGAAGTTTTCCTTCTTCGTGATTGACTCTTAGAATGAGATAAATATCACAACCACATCTAGGGTCTCTACATCCAACCTCTCCACACAGAAGAAGCAAGTAGATAAGGTCATTGAAGAATACTCGGATATCTTCTCCTCAACTACTAGGGTACCTCTGCACTGCCAAGTCAAGCACTCCATCGATCTGACCCCTAGTGCATTGTTGCCCAATGGGTCAGTCTATCATCACTCTCTCCTAGAGAATGAGGAGATCAAGTGGCAAATCTAATAATTTCTCCACAAGGGGCACATCCATCCCATCTCATCACCTTGCGGGAGCCCAATCGTGCTGGTACAAAATAAAGATGGAACCTGGTGACTTTGGATTGATTACCGAGCTCTGAATAAGATCATATTCAGAAACCAATACCTAATTCCACAAATCAATGACCTCCTTGATCAACTCATGGGGGCCAAATACTTCAATAAGATTGATCTGAAGTCTGGCTACCACCAGGTCCCAATAAAACAGATAGATGTATGGAAGACCTCCTTCAAGTCAAAGGAAGGCCTTTTTGAATGGTTGTTCATGCCCTTTGCTCTGAAAAATGCTCCATCCACTTTCATGCGGATGATGGATGATATCCTATGACCATTCACCAATACTTTTGTAGTGGTGTATCTAGATGACATTCTCATTTACAACAAGACTTAGGCCGAACACTTGCAGCATATTCAGCAGGTTCTGCATGCCCTGCGGTAGCACAAGCTATATGCCAACTTGTAAAAATGCTCCTTCGGCATGGACAGGGTCCATTACCTAGGCTACATCATTGATCAACATGGCGTACATGTAGATCCAGCCAAGATCCAAGTCATCCGTGACTGGCCAACCCCAACCACACTCACTGAGCTTTGAAGCTTCTTGGGCCTTGCCAATTTCTGCCACAGGTTTGTGTTGGGATTCTCCCATATTGCATGGGCCCTCAACCAGATAACCAGGGGTGGTGGTAAGGAAGAATTTGCGTGGGGTCGGCCCCAACAACAAGTCTTCAATGATTTGAAGCAGCGCTTGTGCTCAGCCCCAGTACTTTCACTACTAGACCCGCAACAACCTTTTGAGATTGATATTGATGCTTCAGACTATGTTGTGGTTGTCATTCTCACATAGCATGGCCACCCCATGGCCTATCATAGTGAGACACTATCAGATGTTTTCCGTAAGTACCCTACTTATGACAAGAAAATGTACTCCATTGTGAAAGCCTACCGCTAGTGGAGACATTACATTCTTGGGAGGGAGACAGTCATCCACACTGATCATAAGCCACTATAGTTCATGCAGACATAAGAAAAATTGTAAAAGTACCACCATCAAAAGTGGTCCACATACTTGCAATAATTCCACCTAAACATCAAGTATAAAAAAAGAAGCACCAATTGCATCATTGATTGCCTCAGCAGACCACCAATCATGACACTCACCATAGTGATAGACTCTTGCAGCCATGAGACCTCTAGATGGACCCAACTCTATGAGACAGACCCATACTTTTCCACCACCTACCAAATGTTGGGTGAAAAGGAATTTGTCGATAGTTTCCATCTTCAGGATGGGTTGTTGTGTCGTATGGGACATATCTGTGTTCCATCAAGCGAGCAAGTGAAGATGATCTAGGAATCCCACTACAATTGGGTGGCAGGACACTTCGGCATTGAAAAGACAATGGCGATGCTACAAAAACATTTCTACTGGACGAAACTTCGACAGGAGGTCAGCAAGTATATCAGGTCTTGCACTACTTACGCTATTGCCTAACCAACCACTAAGAAATAGGACTTGTACACCCCTCTTCCTACTCCTAACAGGTCATGGGAATACATCTCAATGGACTTCATGTCAGGCGTCCCATCCACCAAGAGGGGAAATGACTCTTTTTTTGTGGTTGTTGATCACTTTTCTAAGATGGCAATTTTGGTTGCCTGCAAGAAGAGAATCACAGTAGAAGCCACTACCAAGCTCTTCTTTGAATGAGTCTAGGTACATTTTGGAATCCCACAAACCATTTTATCAGATCGAGACAGTCAATTTCTCAGCACATTCTAGTCAAGCCTCTGGTCACTACTAGACACCAACCTCACCAAATCCACGACCTTCCACCCCCAGATAGATGGACAAACCGAGGTTGTAAATTGAATGATCATGCATATCTTGTTCATGTATAATTCCAAGCACCCTTGCACATAGGATGAGAGTCTTCCCTATGTCCAACATAGCTACAATCGATCCCTGCATAGCTCAACTGACCACATCCCCTTTCAAGTGGGGTTGGGATTCCAACCATTGGGTCCCATAGATGTTGCACTTCCCCTTGCGGTCACCTCGACTGACTCCTCTCCTGCTCCAACTGAGGCTAACAAAGCTACCCAGTTCATTGAGAGGATCCATCACATCCTCCAATAGGTTTAGGATATCCTACAGAAGTGCAATGAAAAGTACAAGCAACTCCATGATCAACATCACGTGCCACATAAGTTTCAGGTGGGCAACAAAGTTTGGTTGCACTTGCAGAAAGAATGCCTTACACGACCCCATTGGAAGCTTCACCCAGTATGTTATGGGCCATACACCATCACCAAGGCTATGGGGAATAATGCTTTTGAGCTCAACATTCCTCCTTTCCTTGGCCTGAACCCAGTGTTCAACGTGGACCTCCTGCGACCTTATTTCCCACCATTATTGGACACCTCAGATGTAGTAGAACAACTGACACCAACAGAGCTCAACCCTGACAGCATACAATAGGCATCCAGTGATCATATTTTGGACACACAGATCAAGGGAACTCAAAAACAAACAATCCATCTTTATCGATTCATCAAAGTAGGGCAACTCCTGCACCAAGGCAAGTGGCTCACCCGAGGCCAAATTCAGCAAAAATTTCCTCATTTGATGGGGGAACTCAATACAATGGAGGCCATTGCTTCCTAAGGAGGGAGGATTGATCTAGGTGGATATCAGTGGCCACCCACCTTTTCCAGCTGACTCAAAACAACTTTCTAGCAATTTTGATAATTTACTATTTTTAGCAGTTTTTCGAGTCCTAAACTTTTGGAGCCATTTTGAGGCCCTAAATGATGTTTTTTGGGGTATGTTGCAGTCGCAAAATTTTGTGCAACTGTTGTAGTCCTCAGATAGATATTTCCAATGTGCTATCATACGCCTAAAACGAAGATCGTATGCAAAAGTTACGACCCCGGGAAGTTGATGTACTGACTTACCCAAACGGGGCCCACGGGACTTTTGGTGCTTCATCTCCTAGGGTTAGGTTTTTGGATGATTAGGGTTTTTGAAACTCCTGTTTATTGTAAAAATTCCTTGAGATCCTCATTATAATCATCTTCTTACAAATGAGCGTAGTTGTCACATCTCTTCTCAGAGACAAGCCGCCACCATTCCAGCAAGCTTGTTTTTTGCTGCATTTTACAGTTTCATCTTATTTTCTTATTGAATAGAAAACTAGTTTTACTGTATCTCTGTTATTTTGTGTTAAGCATATACTAATAATCTATAGTCGTTTCGTTCTACTCATAAAATCTGGATCATAGGCACTTGTTAGTAGTATTTTTGACACATGGTTTATGGATGATGTAACATACTTTTATTGGTATATTATTGGAAGCACATATTAATCTTGGTGATGATTATGAGTTGTTTTGTTATGATTTCTTAATGCACTTGTTCATGGGATAGGTTGAGGTACAGGTTTGTGCATGGTTGATGCACTTTTTTTATGGTACAAGTTTTTACAGGTTGATGTGTAGGTTGAAGGATGGTTGATGCATGGTTCAGGTTATTGGTACAAGTTGTTTGGTGTAGGTTGATTGGTACATGTTTATAAAAGTATATCTCACAGTGATAGTGTGATAGTGGTTCCATCATTCTACTTATATTTCATAGTGGTTGGATGGGGTAAGGGCAAGTGGTTGTATCCACCTTTTGGTTGTATCCGGAGAACATAGGGGGTTGTATCCTCCTTCTAGTTGTAAACAGAGAATAAGGGAGTTGGAGCTTCCCTCAGGTTGTAGCCTAAGAAACTAGGGGGTTGGGTCCTCCTTCAAGTTGTAGCTAGAAAACAAAGGAAGTTGGTGCTTCCAATGAATGTAATTCTTCAATACATATAAGAAAAATCATTCAGTGGCTTTCTCTCGCTTTGGTTTTCCACGTGAAAGCACTAGTGTACTATGTATGTGTATGATTTCTCATTTAATCATTGTTTATTTACTCTAAAATTATTGAATGATAATGCTACATTGATATAAAACTTTCATTATATGGTTAAAAAGGATTAAATTTATCTATTACTGATTCACCCCCCCCTCTCAGTAATCCCACAATTGGTATCATAGAAGGCTTCCTCAGAAATCAATTTAACCACTAAAAGGTAGATCATGGAGAGAAACAACATTTATAAAAATGGAATACCATAGTTTGTTGGACAAAAGTATGCACTTTGGAGAAGAAGGATGAAACCATATATACAGGCACACAAATTTGAAATTTGGAAATCATTTGTAGATGGATACAAAGAACAAACAGTTCTTTCGACAAATGAAAGATAAATAAAACTCATGCAAAATAATTCCAAAGCACAAATGCACTTATGAATGGTCTTTGTGAATCCGTTTACACCAAAGTTATACATTGTAAATCTGCTAAAGATATTTGGGACAAGCTTCAAAATATTTATGAAGGATATTCAAAAGTCAAAGAAGCAAATATTCAAGCTTACAGAGGTTAGTTCTAACAAATAAAGATGGAAGATGAGAATATTGCAACTTACCTCTTACGAGTCAATGAAATAGTAAATGAAATCATAGGATTGGGAGAAGAAAATAAACAATCTGTAATTGTTCAAAAGGTACTAAGATCTTTCCCTATGAGATTTGATCCTAAGATATCAACAATAGAAGAAAGATCAAATCTAGACTCAATAAGCATGGATGACCTACATGGAATCTTCACAGCATATGAAATGAGAACTGAATAGGAAAATCCAGATATAAGAGAAGCAACTTTCAAAGCATCCAAAAGGTAAAGAAAAAGGAAAAAGAACATAGAAACAACAGTGACATCTCAGAAGATGATGAAGAAATGGCCAACTTTGTCATAAGATTGAACAAGGGAACCAACGACAGATATAAAGGTAAGTTTCATTTGATTTGTTTTAATTGTGATGGTATTGGTCATTTTTCTAACAAATGTCCTCATAAGAAAAATAAGAGGAATGATGAAGATTACTCAAATAGAAAACAAAGATATAAAGGAAAAAGAACCACAAAGAAAGTTTTCAAGAAAAACTTATGCACCAAAGAAGACATATCATCATCAGATGAAGATGAAGTCAGTGACAATGAGACAGAAAGAGTTATATTCATGGAAGTAGAAGACTTTGAAAAAAAATACAGTGAAGAAGAATACAAAGAGGATGAAAAATAATATGAAGAGGTTAAAGTTGACTACCGAGAAGAATTTTTGTGTGCCATAGAATTTATAAGAAGATAAAGGAAGAAAAACATGAAGCTACAAGTAGAACTAGACAAGAAACAAGACACTCAAGAACTAGAACAAATGATTACAAATTTGAAGGTTCAAATAGAAGAAGATAAAAGAGTTGAAGAAGCACTCAAACAACAACTAGAAGAAAGAGACACAATCATTGGAAATTTGGAAGCAAAGATTGTCACATTAAGAAAGGATATTCAAAAGAAAAATATGCAGAACAACTCAAAAGTTTTGGATGACATTATCAACAGTCAAGAACCTCATCATGAAAAGTCTGGACTTGGATATAATCAGACAGAAAAGAGATCAAGATCCAAAACAATAGAGAAAGAAACATATCCAAAAATCTATGAAAAAAAATCAAAGGGGATAGAAAGATCTACAAGGAAGATTATACATACACTACTCCACTAAGAAGATTCATATTTCAGAATCAACAACCGACAAATAGACCTCAGGAATAAGAAGGATTCAAAAGAGAAAATACTTTTAGAATATTTTCAACTCCCAGGTATCAAACTGTATTTTCTCATTTATGTTATGCATGTAATAATTTTGGACATAAATCTATGAATTGTAGAGCTAAAAACATCAGCATGAAAAACTTTGAAAGTCATACACAAAATGGTTATACAATAAGGCCTAGTGAAACATAGAGATGAAGTTACAACATGTTTGAATCATTGATCATTGAAGCGGAATGTTGCAAGTGTAACAACTTTGGACACATGGCCAAATATTACAGAATGAGGGTTCCTCATAGTGAACCACGACAAAACAACAACAACCACAAACAAGAACCTGAGAAGAGAACATGGATAAGAAAGAAGAATCAATATAGCAATGAAGAATGCACACTCGCTCTACAAGATAAGAACAAGAAACGTGGTTGGTATGTTGATAGTGGTTGTTCAAAACACATGACAGGTGATAAAGATAGGTTTCTTACATTAAAAAATGAAAGATATGGTTTTGTCTCCTTTGGAAATGACGATTAACCTAAATTCATTGGAAAGGGCACACTCAGAATTGGAAACAAGAATGCCAAGGCAGAAAATGTTCTACTAGTAGAAGATATGAAACATAATATTCTAAGTGTGATTCAAATGTGTGACCAAGGTCATAAAGTTACTTTCGATTCACAAAAGTGTAAGATACAAAAATAAGTTTCAGGAAAATTGATTGCAAAAACTGCACGAACTTCAAGAAACATATATTTACGAAGTGAAATTGAAAATGAAAAGTGTTTTCTAGGAAAAGAAGATGAAAGTTGTCTATGGAATAGAATAATGGATCAAATACACTTTGATAAACTTTTCAAAATCAGAAAAAAGGAAGCAGTTACAAAAATGCCCCAGATTATGAAACCAACCAACACTTTATGCAAGCATTGTCAACAAGGAAAGCAAACAAAGACCAGGTTTAAATCAAAAGAATATTCAACGACAAGACCACTGGAAATTTGCATACTTCTCTAGTTGGAACAACTACAACAAAGGGTTTAAAAGGTGAGAAATACTTTATGTTATTAGTTCATGATTATACAAGAATGACCGCAGTTTGTTTTCTCAGGAATAATTTAGAAGATTTTGAAAACTTCAAGGTCTACAAGGAAATGGTTGAAAATAAAATGGATTCAAAAATCAAATGTTTGAGATTTGATAATGGATGAGAGTTCTCAAAGGAATTTATGGACTACTACATTAGGAATGGAATAAAAAGGCAATTCACCTTTGTTAGGACACCTCAACATAATGAAGTTTTTGAAAGAAAGAACAAGACAATACAGGAAATGGCTCGAACAATGTTAATGGATTTCAAATTGACATATATCTTTTGGAAACATGCAATGAATACAACGGTTCACATTCAAAACTAAGTAATTATCAGAAACAAAACTGACAGAACTCCCTACGAGCTATGGAAAGGAAGACCAACGAATGTGAAGTACTTGAGAGTATTTGGAAGAAAATGCTACATCAAAAGAGAAGATGGAAGAATGGGAAAGTTTGACTCTCGTGTGGACAAAAGAGTACTTGTTGGTTACTCAAGTACAAGGAAAACATACTAGTGTTACAATTTGAGGTTGAACAAAGTTGTGGAAAGCATCAATGTAACAATTGATGAAACAAGTGGACGAGAATTAAAGGAAGAATAAAATGAATCAATGGAACAACTTTACAAAGAAGAAGCAGGAGATGAAGAAAAAGTAGAAGGGGAAAATGAACAGGATCAGACATAATTAGAAGAGAAAGTTCAACAAGTGCCTCCAAACACACCTAGAAAATGATTATAAAGGAATCATCCTTCAGATCATATTATTGGAAACAAACATGCAAGAGTTGAGACTAGAAGAAGAATTTGTTCACCTAAACAAACGCACCTAGCACTCTCATATATGATTGAACCAAACAGTTTTGAAGAGGATGACAAGGATGAATTTTGGAATAAGGCCATGGATGAAGAATTGGATCAAATAGAGAAGAATGACACTTGGGAATTGGTTCCAAGACTAAAGAATAAGAGTGTGATTGGCACAAAGTGGGTATTCAGAAATAAATTGAATGAATATGGACAGGTTACAAGGAACAAATCTATATTGGTATGTAAAGGATACACATAGGTTGAAGGAATTGAATATGAAGAGACATTTTCTCCAGTTGCCAGAATGGAAGAAATATGATTTCTCCTAGCTTATGCATGCTCCAAGAATATTAAAGTGTGTCATATAGACATGAAATCACTTTTATGAATGGGGAACTTGAAGAAGAAGTCTACATTGAACAACCTAAGGGATTTCAGTTGTCAGAGAACGTAGATTATGTGCATAAATTGAAGAAGACCTTGTATGGTCTAAAACGTCTCCTAGATCATGGTACTCTATACTGGATAAATATTTACAATGGGCAAGGTTCAAAAAAGGATGTGCAGACAACAACCTTTACATGAAGGTAACTCAAGATAGTATTTTATTAATTGAAATTTATGTTGATGATATTATTTTTGGAAGTACTGATGACATGCTGAGCCAGAAATTTGCAAAGGATATGGAGAATGAATTTTAAATTTCATTACTTGGAGAGCTATCCCTATTTCTGGGTCTTCTGATACGTCAAAGAAACCAAGGAATTTTTATTTCTCAAACTAAGTATATCATAGAAATGCTAAAGAGGTTCGGAATGGAAGCTTGCAAACTAGTTACCACCCCTATGAAAACTAGTTCCAAGTTGAGAAAATATGATGATTCAAAGTCTACAAAATAGAGGAAATACAAGTCCATGATTGGTAGCTTACTATATGTGAAAACGTCTAGACCAAATGGAATGAAAGCAGTTGGATAGGTGGCATGATTTCAAGAAGAACCAAAGGAATAAAATGTATTAGTAGTGAAGAGGATTTTCAAATATCTCAAAGGAACAAAATATTTCGGATTATGGTATCCAAAAAGAAAGGATCTATCACTTATTTCCTACACAGATGAAGATTGGGAAGGTTGCATTGATGAGAAACAAAGCACCAATGGAGCAGCGTTCTACTTGGATGAGTGTTTAGTATCATGGTTAAGAAAGAAAAAACAATCAATATATTTATCTATAGCCGAGGAAGAGTATATTGCAACAACAACATGTTGTACAAAGGTTCTATAGATGAAACAAACTATGACAGATATACAAGTTGCGCATGATGATCCCATTCCAATATATTGTGATAATACAAGGGGCATTAGTATCTCAAAGAACCCGGTGATGGATTCCAAGATGAAGCACATTCCAATAAAGTATCACTTTCTACCGGAAGAGGTTGCATAGAATAACATCATAGTTGAATATGTGAGCACAAAATAACAAGTGGAAGACATCTTTACAAAACCGCTTCCAAGAGAAGCCTTTGAGTATCTTCGTGAGAGACTTAGATTAATTTCTACTTCAAAATGAATGTTTTTGAATGATTATCTTATATGTCTTATATCTAAATGAGGAAGCACCATAAATAGGATAGTTCAGATTGGGAGATCAGTTTTAGGAAGAGTTCAGCCAGGGGGAGTATCCCCACGGATAGTTCAATTAGGGGTAGTAGACCCAGATGGAAATATAACTTTTCCATTGATGAAAAAGGGGGAGAGATTTATCATATGCAGGTTTAGAGAAAGAGAACAAAAGCTTGGTTCTAGGGGAGTGATGGTCATAGGGGGAGCATGAGTGATATGACTTCAGTATTGCATTAGAGTGTTGTCATCAATGCCAAAGGGGGAGATTGTTGATTATTTGGGTTGGTTTTCATTGATGTCAACCCTTGAAGAAATTTCGGTACTGAATTCTGGTGGTATGTGTAACGTCACATAACTCTTAATGGTTAGAGAGTTATGGCCATGTGAAGTTGGAGAAAAGTTTTGGTAATGGACCCAAGTTTGTTGGGTGGATAATGGTATGACTTTTGATATATTTCCAGGTAATAATATTCTAGATGGATAGTACATGTCATGCCATTTCTAGTGGTATGTGGAATGTCACATAACTCCTCAAAGTTAAATATTTATGGCCATGTAAAGTTGGAGAACCCTCATGAGTGATATAGAAGCCCAAAAGGTCAAAGTAGTCAAAGTGATTTAAGATATTTTAGAAGGTAAATAATAAAGTGAAGTGATGAGTGTACTATAAGTCAAGGTGAATACAAAAGAAATTATTTAAATAATAAATTTAATGGAGAAATTACTAAGTTGACAAGTGGTTAGAAGTGAGTTAACCCTAAAATAAGGAAAGTGGGTTAAGATGGTTAAAAGGTAACCCCTTGAGGAAGCTACATGAAAGTATAAATAAGAGGCATGGCTCTCTCATTTTAATTACACTTGAGCATATTAAATATATAAAAGTGAATGAGGTAACCAAAGGATATCTAAGTCAAATTTTAGAGGGAAGGTGAATTAAAGAACGTCAAAATTCAAAGGAGGATAAATTCTTTTGATGATGGTTTCTAAGGTATGTTATTTACAGGCCATCTCACCATTTTCACAATAACATTTTTTCTAGAATGAGTCAGACTGTGAAATTGGGAGGTAATTGAGGAAACATGTCCAAGTAGTTGTGATACAAATTTCATCTTATGGGTCATTGTATTTTTTGAGTTACACGTCGTGGAAAATAGGGTTTGTGGGTAGTCCTGAAACTAGTCTAAAACATGTGTTTCGAGTAAAAAATCCATAACTTATTCATAACACATCCAAATTCCATAAGACCAAATGTATTGGTTAGAGTACATTATTTTTTATTATGTGTACAATTTTTATATCCATACAACAAATATTCCTTGTGGGGCACTCTCTACAAGTTCGCTCTCTAGAATAAGCCAGAATTAAACAAGGTATGCAATGTTTGCTATAACTCATTTTCTGAGAGGTTCCAAGTAGTGAATTCTGGAGGAATTGCACAAAAGACACTAAAGAACATTGTGTACGATTTTTAGATCTTTATTCATTACAGGTACATAGTTATGATTATTACAAATTAGGTTTTTTGACTAATCCAAAATTAGTCATGTGAGACTAAAGTAAAGTTTATGAAAATGCTAGTCTCTTGTTGTTAAAGTTAACGAAGGTTTGCAGGTATGTGATATTATACACCAGGTCTATTACAGAGTTAAAAATAATATTTGGATGATGAAATTGATGAGGGATTTTGGCTGAGGTACATGTTGGGTACATGGTTGAGACAAGTAATGAGTTGGCACATACATGAGGTGTATAGTTGATGATTTTGGTACATCTTGATGAGTCATAGTCGATGAGTAGTTGATAAATGATTGGTACATACTTGGTACATGGTTGGAGGCTCTTGTTAGTAGTATTTTTTACACATAGTTTATGGATGATGTAGCATACTTGTATTGGTATATTATAAGAAGCACATATTGATCTTGGTGATAATTATGAGTTGTTATGTTATGCTTGGTTGATGCACTTGTTCATGGTACAGGTTGAGGTACAGGTTGGTGCATGGTTGATGCACTTGTTTATGGTACAATTTGATTACAGCTTGAGGTGAAGGTTGATGCCTGGTTTAGGTTATTGGTACAAGTTGTTTGGTGTAGGTTGATTGGTATAGGTTTACAATAGTATATCTCACAATGATAGTGTGATAGTGGTTCCATCATTCTACTTATATGTCAGGGAGGTTGGATGGGGCAAGGACAGGTGCTTGTATCCACCTTCCAGTTGTATCCAAATAACATAGGGGGTTGTATCCTCCTTCTAGTTGTATCCAGAGAATAAGGGAGTTGGAGCTTCCCTCAAGTTATAGCCTGAGAAACTAGGGGGTTGGACCCTCCTTCCAATTGCATCTCGAAAACAAAGGAAGTTGGTGCTTCCAATATATGTAATTTTTTAAGAAATATAAGAAAAATATTTTTATGGTTTTCTCTCGCTTTGGGTTTCCATGTAAAAACATGGTTGTATTGTGTATGTGTACGATTGCTCATTTGTTCATTTTTTATTTACTCTTCAATTATTAGATCAAAATTCTACACTAATATAACGCTTGCATTATATGGTTAAAAATGATTAAATTTATCTATTATTGATTCACCCCTGCTTTTAGTAATCCAACACAAACTTGGAAGGGCAGGATGATGTGTTTGTTGTCCTGAATTTTCTGTGTTTTCAGGAATTGGCAGCAATGGATTTTGACTGTTCATAAGACGATTTTCAGACTCACTCTAGAATTGATTTTCAATAAATTTGACATCTCTGCTGAGAATTAGTTTCTTTGGAATCGGATTGTAGAGTCTATAGGCTTTGGATGTCTCACTGTAGCCAACAAAAATGAATTTCTCACTTCTATCATCAAGTTTCTTGCTCAATTCAGAAGGCATGTGAGTGAATTTTATGCATCCAAATGTCCTGAGATGAGCAACATTTAGCTTTGTCCCACTCCATGATTCTTGAGGGACCTTCATGTTGAGACTGATGGTTTTAGATCTATTCAAGAGATAAACTAAGCATGCTACTGCTTCAACCCAAAATATATTTGACAAACATTTCTCTCTAATAAGGCTTCTTGCCATGTTCATTATTGTCTGATTTTTCTTTTCAGCCACTCCATTTAGTTGTGGAGTATACCTTGTTGTAGTTTGCATAATTATGCCTTATGATTTGCAAAAATTTGCAAATTATTTGGAGATGTATTCTCCTCCTACATCTGACCTAAAAGTCTTCACATATTTCTCACTCTATTTTTTAGCTTCAACCTTAAACTCTTTAAACTTTGAAAAAGTTTTAGACTTGTGTCTCAGAAAATAGATCCATATTTTCCTACTAAAGTCATCAATAAATGTTAGGAAATAAAAGATGCCACCTATTGAATTTGTTTTCATTGGTCCACATAGGTTAGTGTGAACCAACTCTAAGTGTTGTTTGGATTGAGTGGAGGATTGTGGAAAACATTTTCTCTTATGTTTTCCAAGAATGCAAGACTCACATGGGGGATTTTTCTCTTTGAATATAGGTAGAACTTTGACCATGGAATGCTTCTATAGAAGGCTTAGAATATCAAAGGGTAGATGTCCAAATATTTCATGCTAAACCATAGTTTCATTGGGGGTGGATGCACTTTATGCATATGATTGGATCATATTTGTAGTTCTGAGGGTTAGGGGAAACATTATATTCCTATTCATGTGGATTTCAGAAATCAATTATCTGTTGGGGTTTTTTTCATATATCCTACATGATGCTTCTTATAAAAGTACCTTATAGCCATGTTCAATAAGTTTTCCTACACTTAACAAATTGTGTTTTAGATCTGGAACATGATAGACATAGTTCATGTATTTCCTTACATTTTGCTTGGTGAGAATAGTTACAGTTCCTTTTCCTTGAAATTTGACTAAGGAATCATTTCCTAGTGTAATATCAGATTAAATAGAAGAATCAATGTATGAAAGTAAATATTTCTTACATGTCA
The DNA here is from genome assembly GCA_032191745.1 of Picea mariana. NCBI lineage: Eukaryota > Viridiplantae > Streptophyta > Pinopsida > Pinales > Pinaceae > Picea > Picea mariana. Next base: position 110,025 of record JASDQU010500463.1, read on the forward strand.
TGTGATTTCTCCATCCACTGTCCAACAACCATATATCTTGTTGTTGTTCTTCAGTCTTGTGGCATGATAGAAACATACCATCTGAGGTTTCTCCTTCATGATTTGAGACATGTGCTCTGCCTGAGAGATGATCTACTTGATTCTTCCGACATTAATATCCATAGTGCCCAAAATTTTTGCAGTAATAGCATTTTATGGTTGATTTATCAGTTGATCTTATCCCTCTGCCTCTTTGAGGATGGAAATTCTAATTTTGATTCTGTTGTCTGTGACCTTCACTTGAGTGATTGTTACCTGTAATTCTCCCTCTTCCTTGGTGACCTATACCTCTACCTCTACCTCTCCCTCTACTGAAGGAGAATTGAATATTGAAGGAGTTGGCTATTGACTCATCTTTGAGATGTATTCTAGTCTCATGTGTGAGTAGAGAGACAATTAATTCATCTATTGAAAAATTTGACAGATCCTTGGATTCAAGGATGGTTGTAACAACCATTTCGAATTTATTTTGAATACTTCTTAGGAATTTCTCAATGATTCTTTGATCATGGATGTATTCACGAGTCAATATGATCTGGTTCACAATTCCCATGAATATGGTCATAAATTGATCAATGTTTTCAGACTCTATCATTTTTAAACTCTCAAAAAGCATCCTCAAGGTATGCATATTGACTGTTTTGACCCTGTAATTTCCTTGGTAAGATGATTTAAGGATGTCTCGGGCTTGTTTTGAAGTAACATCGCCTGTTCGTTTTTAGAAAATCAAGTCATCCACTAAGTTTTGAATCCAGAATTGTGCCTTATTCTCTTTGTTCCTCTATGTTTCCTGATCAGTTCTTTGTTGATTTCTCATGGAAGCAAGGTATGCTGGATCTAGCTCCACGTAGCTAAGATTCACTGGATCCCAACACTCTTGTGCTTGTAAGAAGGAACTCATTCTAATAGAAAAAAATTCATAGTTCTTTCCAAGAAGAATTGATCCTTTCGTTGGTCCTAAATTTCCTGAGGTGGCCATCTTGAAAAATAATTTAACAAAAAAATTGTTAAATATTTCCGTGCTTACCTGTTTCCTACACGTAAAACCAAGTTTGCAAAATCTTTTGTGTGACTTCGGGACGAAAAACATGGGATAGACCACTTCTTTAGCTTCGATCTAGCTAGATATGACTATGTGAGCACGATATCTATGGAGTCAGATATCTGAGCTCTATTCTTTATCAATTGTAGCCCCTCTAATGGTGAAATTGGGCTATCTGAGTTTACTCGAGAGAAAAAAAAAATGAATTTCAACTTCTCATGTGACCGTGGGATGAAAACCAAGCTCTTCGGGCCTTCGAGCTTTGGGCGATATTCCTTTCTTACCTCACAATACTTTGAACTTGCAAACCTCCAAACAAGGGAAGAGATCGACGATCTCAATTACCCATTGAGATCTACGACTCATAATTTCTTAGGGAGTTTGGGCTTCGGGGATCTTTCACGGCTAGCAATCACAATACTCAGGAAGTGATGAGGCGATGAACTATTCATAGAGATATAGATCCAATGATCCTTAGGCCTCTTCAAATGAATGTCCAATATCATCTTTAGAAATCCAACCTTCGAGAGTTTTCATTTGCTAATACATGCAATATCTGGGGTGTCAAATCTACGATGTGCAAGATCAGCCTCCACGTGTCCTCGTGATTGGACAACTGAGATTTACTTCGGGCTTCAAAAGTTCTGGAAATACTACATATTTTTTTCTCTAAGCTTCGAACTAGCGAAGTGGAAGATCCTTCATCCACGTGTCTTCGTTAATGGATGGTCCAGATGAACTTCCATATTTCGGGCATTCGAGAGTTCTTTACTCAACACTTCTTTCTTTCTCTCGGAGCACGATATCATCGAATACGGGAATCATGTAATATGTGTCCCCTGCATGGATCAACAAATAGGAATTTTTTATATGTGACTGAGAGTTGTGACCTCGGATTAACCTTTGGGTTATTATCTCACTTTTTAATATCGACAGTCGTGTTTTAATAGACTATGAAGATCAACGAGCATGAGTGATTGCAAAAACTCAACTTTCTCATGCTTTAATTTACTTCCTGATCTTCGCAATGCGAAGATGCTTGTATGTAGTCGGATCGATATCCAGCATTGATTTGTTGATCTAGAAAGATCATTAATCCTAAGGGATTGTAGAGTCTCAAATTTCTCACACTTTAATTTCCCTTGCGATTTCTGCAATGGTTCCCCATCATCGATCTTCATTCAATGAGATATGACGATTGTGACTTAATATTTTCTTGATCTGAAGGCTTATCTTGCTCTCACCTAGATCTAACGGCTGAAAAAAAATTGCCTCTTCTATGTGCTCCTCATCCTTTCTGATCTTGATTAATGGCTCAGATTTGTTCTCGCTACCAATATTATGAGTGTTGTAGCTTCTCCTTTGTTGCTTCTGCAAACTTCCTTCTCAAGAAATAATTTGAAAAATATTTAATTGTGAAAGAATTTCATGAATTATTTAAATTCTCACAAATATTTAAGTGTTTTGTCCTTATGTAGCTCTGTTTCCTCCCGCCTACTGTCTCCAATGATATTTTGAGCATACTGAGGACTCCTCTCAAAGATATGTGAAGAATATTGTGTCGCATTCTCTCGTCTGCGAGACAATGTAAGATCTACGCTCTTCTTCTTAGGATCAAGATGTTGTCTAGGAACTCTAAATAGGCTTACTTCCTGTTGAAACAGACCTTGAATTTTTGATCTTGAGGATGGAAAATTTGTATTTTTGAAGTCTTTGTATTTTCCAAATTTCCTAAAACAAGAATTTCATCACTGATAAATTCACGATGCTTTTAATTATTTATTTTTTAACAAAAAATGGAAAAAATCTAAACGAACATAAGTTTCTAACACTTTTTCAAACAACCTTTTAAATGAACAGTAATGTTAAAAATTAAAGGAATTTTAATTTAAATCGGAATATCAGGATTCAGAGTTTTGAATGAACAAATGTTCAACGCAAATTGAATAGCGAAATCCCAATTCCCGATTTCCCGATACATTAATCCTTAATTAAAACATCATTTACTTAAATCAGAATTAAAAAGGGTTTAAACTTTAAGTTAATCTCATCGCAAAATCGGGATTCGCGATTTTGTGAGAACAAAGAAACTTGTCATCGTGTTGTCTGATTTCCTAATTTCGCGATACAGTTAATCCTTAAGTGAATCTTGGAATTAATCTAATTACTGTTAAGCATGATTAAGAGTAAATAATTATATCGGGATATCAGGATTCGCAGTTTTGTGAGTAGCAGTTTTCACGTCATCGAATTTCCCGATTTCCCGATTCCCGATTTCCCGATTAATGAAATCCCGAAAAGGTTTAATCTGGATTAATTAAGATAATAAAAATGTTTTAACTTAAATAATACATCACGATTTCGGCAATCGGGGTTCTTCGATGACTTATTTCCTTGACATCAAAAGTTCTGAAACTCCGATAAGAATGTTTTCAAATTTAAATACTAGATTAATGCTAATTAATCATTCTTAGAAACAAGGTTTAAGGTTTAAATTTTTGATGAATGATATTTAATGCGGCATTGTCCAATTTGGTAAGTTTCTATTATATTTGAATACATTGAGAAAGCTTAAGTACAAACATTAAATGCATATATTCGAGAATATCTTTCGCATTAAGAGCCTTAAATTCATAACAGAGGTACAAATCTCAATGCTTTATGATATATGCGAAGTAAATTTTGAAACGTCTACATTATCATTTCGAAGCTAAATTCCTCTCTGTTACAGGTTTTCAAGTGAACACAAAGCTATGGCACCCAAAAAGGATTCAAAGAAAAATGAAGAGCAACCAGAAGGTGATATTATTTCAGACACTACTGCATCTGGGGTACACTCTGTCAAGTCATGGAATGGAATTGCCAAAATACTAGAAGAGGAGCTGAAATATGCGGCCACTGATTCGGATAATCACCTTCGAGATATCGCTGAGACTGAGATTCATAAGGTTGATACGCGCCCGAGGCTTTTTTCATATACCGATATGATCGCCTAGGCACTAGATAAAGTAGATGTCCTGACCAGAAGTATTATGAACGAACAAGGAGCTGTCATCGGCTCATTCAGGCCTAAACATATCCAAGTAATGTATAAGCTCTCGCCCAATTATAGACACACTTATAATTCTGAGTTTGTAGCCGCATTTCAAAAAAAAGAGTGCATTGAAGGTGGCCAAACATACCCTGACATGATAAGAGGATGGGCCAGAGATGAAAACAAGTTTAGGGCTGATTTACATGGAATTTATGCCACAACTTCCTTAAATGAATATATGGTGTATGTAGCAATGATGTTATGTAGACTTTATGGGAGAAAGGACCCTTTTCACTTTAATGTAGACTGGACACCTTTCTTAGAGGAAGTTTCAGAGGGACGTAGTTTTAATTGGCACAAAATTCTTTCAGATAACCTTACATCAAAGGTTATGAATTACAAAGAAGCTAGGTCAAAAGGACATCCAGTGTCTTTTTATATGTCAGCTTATATCATGGATGCCATTTGTTTTATGACTCCTTTCCCATTAATGAATTGGAGTTGGAATGTTTCTTGCCCAGAGCCTGTTCATAAGTACCATTCAACTCTCTGGGAAGAAAATGCAAAAAATGATTTTTATGAGGTTTGTCACTATGTAATTATCCCTCTGCACAAATTCTTCTTTGGGTGCGAACCCCCTCGCATTTCTAATACCATCATAAAAAACCTCAAGTCAGTCGCTGACTGGTTCATCGAAGAAAAATTTTCCTATGTGAGAGTTTATGGTTGTTCTATTCTGCCTCATGCACTCCCAAAAATTTTACCAGACAGATTAATATGTAGAGAAGTGGCTTATCAGTTAGTAAATGGGGGTATTGGGCTAGAACTAAAAGCTCAGCAGAAAAAGGCATGGCCATCTTTTTCTGTTTATCTAGGAAAATTTGTTTTATTAAACATAGGCCATTCTAAGGCAGAAGTCGAGTCAATGAATGAAGTAAAATTAGCAGATATAGAGCACATGAAACACGACCCATACCAAATAATCAATCGACATTTCACACAATGTGGTTTGAAAGCATATGAACATGAATTTTTAGTTTATGATGATGTTTTTAAAAATGTTAAATCTTATGAAGAAGTTCAGAGTAGAGTGCAAACCTTGTCACCTGATGCACAGGTGGGGTTTACATCTTTTCAAAGAAATAGACGATAATGTCTGCCAAAGATTTTACAAGGCGAAATGTCAACATCAGCGCAAGAGAAAGAAACAATTCCATCGAGGTTTGAAACTATCATTCAGTATAATTCAAGTGACAAGGATAAATTGAAAGATTATGAAATACCTCCTCAGAATACAGAGGGTTCTCAGACCAAAGAAACACAGACAGAAAAGGGAAAAGGAATAGAAACAAGCCCAATAGACCTCGATGATATTCCAGAAAATGTTGGGGGAATAGCTTCACAGGAACTTAGCAGTCCTATTACAGCATAGACTCCACTTCAGTCTACTTTCGGAACCCCTCATGAAGGAGTTCTATATGTAAGTGATTTAGAGCCAATCACCAGAGATGAAATCCCTTCATCTGATTATTTTTTCAGTAAAAAATGAAGAGTTGTCTTGAAACAGGAATTACATCCTGTAGGAGAAAGAATGATCAAAAAACATAAAATTATCATTGATGGAAAGAAGCTAAACGATGGAGAATTCGCTACAGAGCTAGCAGGAACCATGGGTGCTATAGCATCAACCAACCTGTACTCTGTAGGAAATCTAACCACTATGCTAGAGCAAAAGGATCGGGAAATAATGCAGCTACAGGACAGATTAAAGGAGAATGAAAAAATTATTGGCTGGGGAATACAAAAAGGTCTAGAACAAGCTATACTTAAAGACATCCAAGAAATCCAAAAATTAAATGAAAATTTGGATGAGGCAAAAAACATGATACAGGTTACTCAAGGACAAGTGCAAAAGCTAGGCAATAAAACTAAATCTCTGCAAGATAAAATCATTTCAATTACTAATCAATTGATTGAAATGGAACATTTCAAGACTAAAGCATCAGAGATATATGCAAATATTGAGGAAGAACAACAGAAGATATTATGTAATCTGGAAATCATCCAGAATTATTTTCAAGAATCTAAGAGGTCTATGGAAAGGGTAATGCAAAAAGAGAGAGAAGCTAAAGCAGCAAGGAATTCTTTTCAAAAGATAATAACTTCTTTACAAAAAGAAGAAACTGGAAAAACACAGAAGTTATCCATTTAGGAGCAGTTGAAAGGAGATATAATGATAAAAGTTTGGGAAACAAAATTGGAAGGATATAAAAGAATTACAAAAGAGATCAATGAAGATTGTCAAAAGATCTTCAATTTTATTGAAAAAGATTCAGTACATAGCGGGACAGATGGATTTTTCGAGTTGTTAGGAGAAATCAACATTACCAGGTATCAGCTGAAAACAAAAGAAGAACTTGAAGAAAAGAAATCAGAAATCTCAAATATTAAAGTGGTCAACATTGCAAAAATTGATAAGTGGATGATAGCTTCAAGTTCAAAATTAGAAAAAGTTAAATTCATAGAGAAAACAATAGAGAGCCAGCTGCTAGGCCTACAAAGAAGTTTTTTCTCTTTTGAAGCAAATGGAGTACCTGAGGCTCCTAAGGTCTTGGTAAAATTTTTAGGGAAATATGTTCAATACATTGAAGCAGATATAGAAAGTTCTCCAACTCAAACTTAAAACTTTGTAAATATTTTTATTTTTAGAATTTCAAAGGAAATAGTAAACAGTTGACATTAGTTTATGTAACCATGATATTAGGAAGTTGGTTAGCTACCAACGAAAGACTTTGATAGAAATGTATAAATAGAGTTTCAAGAGGCTGAAAAAAGGGCTTCAGAAATTTTGGAGAAAGACAATTTTTGTAATATCAACTTTGAAGTTTATCGGAATCGAAATCGCAAACAAGATTCTGGATCCTGCAATTTTGTGACTATGTTTCTTCCCCTGTTTATCATGTTTTGTTAAAATTTCTTCTTAATGTGTGTTTCTAACAAGTGAATCAATTTGAAGTTGTATACATTGTTGTTTATCGTTTCAGATTGGTTTGGATGTTGAATGTTTTACAGTATTTTCTCTTAAATTACTTTAGTGATTTTAAGACCTGTAAACCTTTTGTTCCTTAATATCTAATTCTATTAGAAATATTTTTTTTCTTTCATCATTGTTCATTGAAGTATAAGATTCTTTCTAGATAAAAGCCTTATATTTCTTTATATTGTATTCCATTATTTACAACCTCAAAATTGTTGCAAAACCAGGAAACGACCTTGATTGTGTTTTTACATTACTGTTTTAGATTTTAAAGTTTTTTCATTAATATCATCTCTGAAAATACGAAGTAACCAATCGATAAAAACCCTTTTACAAAACCTTTTAAAACCCTATCACCCATGACAGTCCCTAGTGGTAGACAACCAAACGTAGAACCTGGTCTTCAGGATCAAACCAGCATTGCCCTAAACTTATTTAACACCATTCTGCAAACAGCAACCAATAGGGTTGAGTTAGGAAGATCATGGGCTGCTATCGAACGTGACATTAGCATACAAGAGCAACAGGAAGCAAGACAGAGACAGTTGAGAAACTGAATCTGATCTAGTCTTTCTTTGTTTCTTTATTTTAAAAGTCCCATCATAAAAATCTTTATTCGGATGCCTTGACGGTATGTTTTATAGCCTTAAAACATAAACTCAGGAACAACACTTCCTAAGCTATGATACCATGACAAAATGAGAAACAAAGAAGATAATATAGAGAAGACATAATTGGAAACAAGAAAGTGAAGAGTGCATAGCGTTGAGTGCATTTCATTAAGGGAAAAGAGCTAAGCTAAATAAGCTCGAGAAAATCAAGAAGATCAAGAAACAAAACAAGAAATCCTAACAGACTCGTATAGCTGGCCAAAACAGCAAGCAGTGTACAGTCCCATATTGTTGAGGTTACATTTATAACTAACAATCCTTTCCCCTTCCCTAAGGAGCTCTTATTATTTCAAATTTGTGATGGAATTTAATTTTGTAAAATGAAAATGAGTTCATTTGTAAAAGGATGGAATATTATGTTTAAAACAATCGCGTCATCCTTTCCCCTTAGGAACTCTTCTTATTTAAAATTTGTGTTGGAAGATTTAATTTTGTAAAATGAAAATGAGTTCATTTGTAAAACTAATGTTTAAAAGTTTTTTTTATGTTTTGAGGTTTTGTAAATTATTGGGTGAAACATTAATGATATAATGATACAAATGAATTAATGAATATAAAGGAGCCATATTGCATGACTAGAATATAAACTTCATGTAACAATTTTATAAATAATTATTAAAATGTTGATTTCACGAATGTTCAAGATGCTAATCTAAATTAGTAATAAAAGTTTCATCTAAGATAATTAAATTGACTAAAATGAGACTATAATATTTGGTTCAAAAAATTAATGAAAAATCTATCCACGTGAGATGTAGATGCATGGAACTCGAACTAAAATAATCTTGAGCACATGAAAAAATTTAGTGTGATAATATGAAAAAAATGTTGGACCTACATGGGTGTAGTTTAGCATGAGTTTGAGATGTCCTGACACAAATTTCACATGATTAACTTTGATCATTAACAAGATAGCTTTGATCATTGGATATTTCTCTTTGAGGTAGATTATATCAAGATAATTTTGATCATATTCCCCTTTGAGGTAGATGAAATCAAGGTATCCACTATCATATTTATATCCCAAGTTGACCCTTACTCAAATTTCAAAGGAACTCCCCATTATCACCTTAGTAGTTCTCCTACAATCCACATTTGTATATTAGATTTGACTGAAGCTTGAAGATCATAATGCAAGTATTATAATGGGGCTAAAAAAGAATGAAGAAATTGATGTCAATTTATCCAAAATGGTGTAAATCATTGGGTTATGGAATCACACTATGAGAAACTTCAGAAACATAAATTTTGAAAAAAATAATGCATGTAGAACCAGTTTGAAATAAAACCACAGAGTGCACTATCGTTTGGGTACCATTATCCCAAGATAAATGACATACAAATTTAAACGTGAAAATTTATAAAATATTAATGGATAAACATTAATATGTAAACTCATGGGAGGATTGGAGTCCCATTCATTGAAAGATTTGATGATCAAAAATATATTATGCATTACATGAATTAAATATAGCATTTTACAAAAAATGTTTTTGCATCTTGTATGTACCAATTCCAATTGTTGTACAATATGTATGATATCATAACTCAAATATAATATGAGATGGAGGAAAACCCACAAAATGTCCAGATATGCTTGAGATAAATCAAATGAGTGAGTGATTACATTTAAGAAAATATGCATAAGGAAACAAGAATATGGAAACAAAAGCGGAGCGACAAAACTAACAAGAACATATAGATAGATTGAGTGGTAATCCGTAAATAAAGTATCTTGTGAGTAATATCCTCTATCACTCTCTTCTTCCAAAAAAACATTCAACATTATAGTGTATAAATAATCATTGGTGAAGGCTTTCATCTAAATTCAATTTGAAACCAACCACCCCAATGATCTTTAATCATCCTCATGATTCTAATATGTGTGGAATTCCTCATTCCATTGCATTCAATCATATTCTACTTGTTATGTGTTAAAATGTATGATGTAATCTTGTCTAATGGGAACATTTGTGGGCGTACTATGTTAATATGGTGATCTTACAAAAATTGTTGATTACACATATTGTACATACAATGAAGTATCATTAGATCATGGGAGGATTGATTGAAAATACTTCACTAATAGGATGAAATTATAACAATTGATCTATAAACTATTGTGGATATTTCACTGGAATAGTTCATTACAATAGATCCGATAAATAACATTGGACCAAAAGGAAGGACATCAACCTTCCTTAGAAAACTAAGAGAAGAGGATCAATATTTTGCAACAAGAAAGGCGATAAAGATAATTAATTCTATTTTAGTTTTCTTATCTATGTCAGTGTCAGTCACTCACTTAATTGTAATAAAGAAATCATCAGTCTAAATAAGCAAGGCAATGTCTAAAATAATTACTAGTCAGGTTATGTTAGTAATTGTTGCGGAAAACTTCTCTTTCCAGTCTAATACGGAGAAAAAATAAAAACGACGATTATTGTCATAATGAGTTTCCCTGGATTATTAAAGGGAGATTATTTCTCTAATTTATTTGATGAAACTTTTTTGAATCTCTTTTCTCTCTTTTTCTCTATGTGAATATTTTTTGTTGTGTGTGAGTGACTACAATTGTTGTGCACCAAAGGCACTGGTACACCCTATCCATTGATCACATTTTTTCTTGTTGCTTGGACGTTTTTGGAGGCAGTGCGCATTAGTGCACCCTCCCTATCCATTCATCACATTTGTATTTTGTTGTATGGTAATTGTTTGTAAGAAACGCATGTTAGAAAAAGGTTTGTGCCCTCTGTGGAAGTGAGGTCGTTGTTGTTTAGTGCACCCTCCATAGAGTAGATGCACGCTCACTTGAATTGAGTCCCTATTGTTGAGTGTGTGCAATGTTTCATTGTTTCTTTCAAATGTGTTGTTTGATTTTAGTTTTTTGTTGTTTAGTTTGTTAATTTCACTGTGAATTTCAAAGAGAAAACCTTAATATAGAACACCTGTAGCTTCTATTATCTTATTCTCCTTGCAAATTTACCTTTGTTTATTAACACATCTATTGTATATTGCAACGTTCAACAAATTTGTTGCAAATTGTTTAACATCTACGCCACCCATATTCGTAGAACACACCCATTTCACCCACACTCGATGTGTTGATACCCAAATTTGTCCCACCCATATTCTATTCAGACCACTCCAATATACAATGCCTTTCCTCTCCAAACATCTCAACGTTGCAACAAAAATTCATGAAAAAAAATAAAAATAAAGAAGAACATTAAGTTGTTATATTTTTCATTTCTACGAAGTTCTGACCATGATTCACTCAAGTTCGCTTAGTTGATTCGACATATTTCTCTTCGTTTGACGTTGTACATTACATTGTTTCATGGTGTATAATGATGGTTGTTCACATGATTGTTTTATGCATAATGTTATATTGTTAATTGCACATATTGTTATATTGTTAATTGGTTATAATGTTGTACTGTTAATTGTTATAGTGTACATATAGTTGTATCGTTTGTGTTATTAGTATTATCTTTGTTAAGTTCTGGTTATATATTAGTACTTGTCAATAGTATTATATATATTGTTTTACCATGTTATTGTAAATAGTTTTGTTATGATACCATGCACATTATTACATTATTTAATACATATTAATTATTGTATATTAGCTTTGAATTATTTGTTATCTTTTTCCCTTCTTATATTGTTAAAGTGTCCTAGTGTTTTGTCTTGATTGTTTTAATTTATTTTATCATTAGTTACCACATTGTTATGTGAAAACTATGTAATCTTTATATATATTAATCATCCCTATGTTGTCTTGTTGTATTGAGAATATATTGTTAGATGTTTGATTGTTATTCTTTTATATAAATACATATGCAACACTAAATTATTGAATCAATTCTTGGATATGAGACAAAACTGATTACGTACAAACACGTTCATTCTTGTACATAATAAAAAACTAATCGTGTACCAACATTAACTTTTCCTTTCATTTCGAGGTGTATCTTTTTTTGAGGACAAGTTTCTAAAACGTGTTCTTCATGTTACACTACTTTGTCGATATAGGGATAATTAGGAGTTTTGGGGATTTGTTCTTAAAGCTGGTAAATTCCACTTTAGATCAGTAGCCCACATACATGAGGATTTGAGTAACCTCATTCAGTTGACTGATTTGAATGCCAGTTTGGGTAAATTCTGCATTTACTTTCATATTTCCTTGTCTTTTAATCTAGTTCTCTTTAATTTCGTTTTCCCGTATTTAAATTTATTTTTTGTGAACTTTGATTTTATTTGTGGTTTCTTGTTTCATTTATTGCATTGAAGTGTGTTTGTTGGCCTTATATTATGTTAGAATAGGCTCCAATCCTGCATTTCTTGTGGTTGAACTCTAAATCTATGAATCTCTGGTCGATAATTTAATGAATTTAAATATAAATTGGACAATAATTAACCAAAATTGCAATCTAACTATCAAAATAAAAATGATGAACATTTCCAAGACTGAGGGGCCCTTCCCAACCTGACTAAAGCTACCAAAAATAAATCATGTAACATCTCGGTCTTGCACATTGAGCAAACTTATTCTTTGAGGACACTTTCTCACAAGTGATCCAGATTTTATGTTATTAAAACATTTATTTTGATTACGAGGCGTTATGGGTTGATGACATGTTGTTTTACTTCATTAACATAGACAGATGCTATTGAATCAGTTTTACTGAGTGTGTGGGATTTTGGACCTCGAGGATGCAGAGGCATCGATGGAACCCCTTGGACTCTGGATCGAGTCAGGGAGTGTACCATTGGGGTTTGATTGTTTTACTGTGATATTACTGCATCTGATTAGATGATATAATATGGATATATTCTAACATGATTCATTGATGATGCAGGCAGACGATAGCTTGTCGACTAGAATCACATGTGGAGTAAAGGGGTCATGCATGACTACCAAAGATGTTGAGGGAGAGGTGTGGACAACATCCTTGCCACAACATACTAGCACTCATGTCGTGGCTAGAACTATAGGTTAACGTTTACCTAGTTCAAGAGGAGCCACGATGTCATGAGGGCAGACTGCGATAGTCACTCATGATGATTCTAAGGGGTGCACAATAAGGTGGGGGCCTTATTCCTTGGAGTCAATACTTCGCTAGGTGAACTTGTGGGAGACTAAGGGCCTCCAAGGAATAAGG